>VMDO01015602.1:0-50626 GCA_007922755.1 Pedetes capensis
TAGATGAAAAATCCATATGATTATGGCTTTTATATACACATATAACAAACACATGCATGTAGATATGCCCATAGTTGCTAACTTTAAAAATAATGCTCAGCAATTCATAGTTTAGATATCTTCATTTACAAAGCCAGTGTATGGAGGAAAGTACACTGAAACTTGTCTTTAAATATCCTTATTTTAAAGACAGTAATCAATTATCTAGCCTAACAATTAGGCCAATATAGCTATGGTAAGACAATACAGCTACACAGCATCACAGTTGTATTAAACTAGTTTCATATGCTATATCATAAAACTTTCAGTCCAATCAGCAACTAAATTTAAATACTGCAAATTGTAGCAGCAAAACAATAATTCTGCTGATTAGCCCCTTTCCATTTCTTGTAAGTGAACTGTTTATGCTGTTGAGTACCTTTTGAAAAAAGAAAAAGCCAAAACAGCCTTGATTAGTCAAGGAGTAATTGGATGACTTGATTTTAGCAAGAGAATGAATTGGTTGATGATAGCCTGTAACTAAGTGTAGTGGTTCTGTTCAGATGAATACATAACATACAGTCATCAGATCTTGACAGGTATAACATATAAGCAGTGCTATAAATCTAGTGAAGGGAATGATAGGATGGAAATGGAGGGCAGAAGTTTGTAGTAAAGGCTTTTACTGGAAAATTTGAGGTAATTCTTAAAGGAATTTAGAGAAACATGTACTTTTTAATTTTGATTTTACATTGGAGATAGGGAGATTTGTCTTTATTACAGCAGTCCCCTTGTTTTGAGTGCTAGAGACAAATTAGCTCTAAAAACAAAAGAGCTAACAGGTTCATTTAACTTTTTACACAGGAATCAATGACATTATATCCCCTGACTTCTATTGAAGATCATGGAGTGAAGATCATGGTTGTTAGTAGAGCCATGTGGGAAAACCTTTAAGTCTTAATTGTATTCATATTTAATTATTTGAAGTTTTGATTATGCCAGAATTTTTGTACATTGCGTCTTTATTTTTGATTTCCTGATTATTTTTAAGACTATATATGAGTTTTTATTACTGAAATGACATAGAGCAAAAACAGGTTTTTAAAAATTTATTCATTTGTAACTAAGCACAGTTTTATGTCCCCATTTTCCGAAAGTATTTAATACAGTAACTACCTCTTCTGTGTTGCAATGTGTTATGTAGGTCCAGAAGTTTGAATTACATTAAAATGGAGTTTACTTTTTTTGCTAGATGAATGAAATAACAGGGTTGAACCTGCACAGCGCTGCAGGTAGGTGACATGTCATGAGGTCCAGGCCCGTCCAAATCCATTCTGGTACTGGCTTTGATTTGGCACCACCTGGTGGTGATTGTTTGCTCTGGCTTAACTATCAATGGTGATGGTTAGCTCTTGTGGGTTGACAAAGACTTTAGGATTGCAGTAGGCATTCTATAAATCCCTCAGGTAGTTGATACCCACTTTGTTGGGCCAGTTGTGTTGAAGACTAGTGAGGATGCAGTGACCTGCTTACACAATCTGCGCCCCAAGGACATGCTTGTTTTACTGTCCTTAATCTTTAAGGATGTAATTGTTTTGTGAAGTATGTTGCCTGGTTTTAGGACACCTATTTTTATAGTATCTTTCTTTTTTCCCCCTTTATTAGTAAATAATGATGGGGTACAGAGTAATACAGCAATGTCTTTTTCCATTATGCATCCTTTACATCACTTCTAGCAAGACTTTCATTTACAACACAAAGTTTATGGCTAGTTTGTAGTTAAACTCTGATACTTATCATAGTACTTTTCATTTGGACACAAGGATATGATTCCTATTATGTAATATGGATGTAGTCAAACCATTATCTTACTGTTCTAATACTAGATATTCTTGATGAGTGAGTCTTCCCTTTTCCATTTCCTCTGTTACCCCTTCTGTATTTTAGAAAATTAAGTAAAAGTCTGAATCCATAGATATTATGAATAAGGACTATAAAATAGTTACTTTAAAAATTAATAGCCAGCCATTTATTTGATTGATTAGTACCTGTCACATGTTTACATTTCTCAAGCATTTAAACACCAATTTCAAACTCTAGCAGGGACAATATTTTATATCATCTCACAGTATTAATACACTTAAATATGGGATTAAAAATAATTTATACGTCCATCAAAACCTATACATTAATCTGAATCTGAATTTTAGAATGACATCTGCGTAACACCAGCCTTCCACTTGACAACCTTAGGACTGTATTTTTCCAACTTGTGCTGGATACTGACTCCCTCCCTTTTCACGTTCATCTTGGGTTTATTTTCTTATATTTATCACGTCATGATATGTCTCCCCTTTGAGTGTAAACACCTTTGAAAACAGAAACAAATTTTATTCATCTTTTTTCTGTAAAGGTTTTATTATACCCAGTGTGGAGAGGGGGCTCAGCTCTTTTTGCTTCCTCTCATGGATTTGTGTCTTTGGCCTTTTCTTAGTGAACTTGAAGGCCTATTTATCTTAGAAGACCTTGAGTAGCACCATGGTGCACTGTTAATACAGGGCAAAACCACACATTTTTTGAATCATGTCCTGGACAAACTTGGTGTGTATAGTGAGGCCCCCATGGTGGTGCCTTATCTTGCTCATGTGCTTAGTCACTTTGTGGCCTTATTGAGGCTGATAGCCATGGGGTAGCTTAGAACCATGGCTGCTGCTCTTTAGTGGCTGCTCCAGCTTTTTTTCATCTCTGAAATTTGCCTCCAAGCTCTTGGCACTTTTCTTTTGTAGTCAACATTCAGCAAATATTTGTTAAGTATATCTCTTAAAGAGTATATTGTTTGCTGGCTATTATACCCTTACAATTAGATAACTGGTGGCATTCATTTATTCCCAATTTGGTAGCATTCTTCTACCCACTACCCAAAAAGCCTTTGTACATTCTATTTTGCTTTTCTAAAATATTTATCTTTTAGATTTGATCACTTTCTTGTCATTTTTATACTTAGTACCCAGTGATCCTCTGCTCTGTTTGTGCCATCAGTCTCTTGCCAAGTTATTAGATGTTGTACATAACTGACCCAATCTTATTTAAAAAGAATGTGAGAAAACAAGCAAGCAAGATCACAAGAATGTTTCCCTAAAGATCTACATAGATATTTTCTAATGTAAAAGAATATCTATCACTAGTAGTTAAAGAGTTCACTTGTGAAGAGATAAATGACAAGGAGCTTTTCTTGTTATTATAGTCTATGATATGTTGTATGTGTAGTGGTGCATGGCTATAATTTCAATACTCAAGAGGCTGAGGCAGGAGAATCCACACAAGTTCAAGGCCAGCTTGGTGTGCTTAGCAAGTTTCAGGACAGACTGAACTACACAGTGAGACCCTGTCTCAAAAAACAATAAAAATGTGTGTGTTTTATGTTTTCCTTCTTTGTTAATTTGCATGTTTGATATGCTTAGCACTGATTTCTTTGAAATGCTGGCTAAATATCTTAATGTGTGCTGTGAAATATCCTTTGCTATTTTACGATGTTTTATATTTAGCTTCATCTAGAATCTGCAGTTCATCTCTAGTAATTGTTTTTTATTCTGAGTCCTAATAAGCACTTGAAGCATTCATTTATTGATTCCTTTATTCATTACCTTGTAACTAATTGTGTATCAGTTCTGATCAAGGTACAGGTGGGGACTAGAAAGACATTTAAGACAATCCCTGAGTTTAGGTAGCTACAAGTAGAATCAACATATTCTAACACTTGATATACATGCCTCAAGTCATATGAATAGAATGGACAGATTACTGTAGCAGTTCAAATAGAAGGTATGGTCAGAGAAAGCATTGCTATTGAGATGTCATTTCAGTGACGTTTAATTAAAGCCATGAAAGATACTAGATATAACTTTGAAAAGCAGAAGTGGGGAGGAAGAATATTCTCAACAGAAGGATAACAGCATGGAAGATGAAAAATGGAAACATTGAGTTTGAAAGTGGGGTATCATGGGCCCCAACATTAGAAAAGTTAAAGCTCTTGTTTGCTGTTTAGTCTATTTATTGAATGTCAGGGAGGCCATTTTGTCCCTTTATTCATTGCTTGCAGTACTGGCAGTAAAAACAGAATTCTAGATTTTGTTAATTTCTCTCTTTGCATTTTTCCTCCTTTTACAGCATTATTCCTTGGAAAGGTATAAAATGGATTTCTTCAGAAGCTATATTTAAGTAATATATTTACCCTAGAAGTCATATATAGGGTAATATTTTAACCATCATTGTTACTATACTTTATTCCAAAGAAGTTTGTACAGTTCTTCTACAAATCAGGAGTGGTACATATCTCTTAGACCCTAATTCTTTTGAGATTGGCTTGTAATGGAAGAGAAATTAAGGTATACATTTTAAGGATAGATAAAATTAATAATAGAAAGAAGGGTATGTAACTTTGACACCCAAGAATGGAAGTGGAGAAAAATACAGTAACATTTAAACATGAAGAACTTTTAGAGTTTAATGAGTCCATACAAAAACTTGGCTTGAGCTGAGGATTTGCAGGCATTGGTGGTAGTGAGGTGGGAAGGGGCAGACCCGGCCAGTTTATACAGGTATTTTTGATTGGCAGAAGACTAAATGATGTTTTAGAAATTAGAAAATTATTGGGAAGGGTAAACAGAGCAAGAGTAGTTAGCTCATCATTAGAACTAGAGCAGAATCTCATATTAATTCAAAATATCATTAAATTTGCCTTACACACATTTCAAGTATCTATTATGTAATATAGAAAAAGTGAAATTCTTGTTGAGAGATGAATGCTAGTTCTCATTAAGGTACTTCTTTTCTGCATACTTCTTTGGAAAGAGTTGATATGTTGCAGCAACGGAAAATGTAAAACCCTTGAGCAATTGAATATAATTAAGTACAGGTGTTGACTCTGGGTTATAATTCATAACTTTAAAGTGACTTTAAGAATTCCTTAATGGTATGGATGTCTAATTATCTACAGTAAAAGTATGATACCAGTAACTGTTAGGCAGAATTTTCTGATGTTCTTTACATTTAAAGGAATTATATAATGTTTTACTTCATGGCAATTAAGTGATGTTGGTCATAATCAAAAGGCTTTTTTGCTTGATACCACACTAATATGAGCTCCAGTTTTAACATTTTTCATGTCATTATGCCTGTTTTTTCTCTTTTCTTTTTATCTCATCCTTCCTGCCCAAGGTTTTGGTTTTGATTCACTGCTTAAAAGAATCTTATTGAAGTGGGTGCTGTGGCTCATGCCTATAATCCCAGCGAGTGGGGAGGGTGAGGCAAGAAGATCTCAAGTTCAAGGCCAGAGGTACCCTGTGTAATTTAGGGAGACCCTGTCTCAAAACAAAATGTAAAAATTGGGCTGGGAGTGCAGCCCAGTGGTAGGGCGCTTGCACAGTATGTGTGAACCCAGGCTCAACCCCCAAGTACCGCCAAAAAAGCAAAAGCAAAAACAAAAACAAAACCCTTATTTTCAACTTAAATGAACTCTTAAACTCTTAAAATTAGGAGAAAATAATGAGATTTTTTTAAGGTTTCTCAGAAGCTGACCGATCCACTTAATTATTCTCTCCTATACTAAATATCTAATTGTCTTGATGATTTTTAATGTTTATTTGCAGCATTCCTTGTTCTTGTTGTTGTTATTAGGTGCTGTCAAGTCGTGTCCGACTCATAGTGACCCTCATAGGGTTTTCAATAGCAGATTATTTTGGGATTGCCTTGGGAATGGATTGCCACGACCTTCTCCCATTTTTGCGGTGCTGGGAATCGAATTCGGGACCTCAGAGACTGCAGAGCGGCGCTCTACCAACTGAGCTAAATCCCAGCCTGCAGCATTCCTTAGTTGCTTCCATATAAGTTAACTGTTTTATACAAAAGTCCTATGTGAATTGTTTATAATTTCTGTACTTTTAGATTGGTCCCTCAAATTCAGCCACATATGCATTTTATCTTACGAAACTTTTTGAAAACCTGGATCAATTTTTGAATATATTAGTGAGATAGTAGTTTTCTTCCTCTTCACCAAAATACAGTTTTAGAGACTTTCTCTGTGGTGAGAGAGGAAGGGAGAGGAGAAAGGGAAGAAAAAAGCAAAAGCAAATTCCTTTGACTACCATTGTTCTATGTTCTATTCCAGCAAAAAATATTTAACCCTATAGCATAGACTGGATTATTTTGAGACCTTTTTGATATCTCATATAATAGCCTTTTCCCTAGAAAAATGAAAGTTGAAGACTTTAAAGACTACTTCTGATTGTTGTTAGGTGTGTCAGGTTGGTGACCGACTCATAGCAACCTTACCCACAACAGATGAAACACTATTGTCAGTGCTTCTCTGTTCTTCATAGAGTTTTCAATGGCAGATTGATTTTTGGGAGTGGGTTGACGGGTCCTTCTCCCAAGCCTACAGTACCTGGTCTTCCCAGGTGGTCTCCCATCCAAGTACTAACCAGGCCCAACCCTGGTTAGCTTCCAAGATCTGAGGGAATCGGACGCCACAGTGCTACCGTTACAGGCTTGACTAATTGGTTATTGTAAATAAGTACAACCCACCAAGTCCAGTTATACTATTCCATTTATGCTTTTGTATCAAGTAATTAAGTTTCTTATTCCTAGATTATTTCCATTTTCATATGTTTATAAAATATTTTCTTTTTAAAATATAAATATAAATATACCCATATAAAATAATTAGAATTTGATTGATACAGCTCTTTTTATTTTCTTCAAGCTTTGAAGGCTTGAAACTTAAGCCTATGTCCTTCTTAACAGAATTTTGTTAGAATGATTTATTCTTTTAAGTACTCCAAAATTTGCCTTGTTCCTTAATATTGTTAAGGATGACAAATTTACTTTTTTAAGTAAATGAAATACATTAAGATGCCCATTTCCCACTTTGTAACTTAAGGAAAGTAACTGATTGTTTAATGCAGAGATAAATACTACAAGCTTTGAGGTCTAGCCATGAATTAGATTTTTTTTTTTTTTTTTGGTAGTACTTGGGGGGAAGGGTGAACCCAGTGCCTCACACATACTTTTGCAAGTGCTCTTCCATTGAGCTGCACTTTTAGCCCCTTTGTAATTTTTTTATCTTGAGACACGGTCTTGCTAAATTAACCAGGCTGCCTCTAGCCTCCAACTTGTGATCCTCCTGCCTCTGCCTCCCCAGTCCCTGGGGTTATAGGTGTTTGCCACCACACCCAGCTACATTGTTTTTTTGAAGTTGCTTTTGTTGTCAGATGAGAAAGATCTTTACTAGAGTTTTAAACTGCACTTGTAAACTGAGGCTTGAACTGCATTTCTAAATCAAAGCATCTGGAACATGCAATAACTAACTTATGTTCTCCCTTTAAGCCACCTTTCCTCCTCTGTGTAAAAAATTTTGTCATGTCATATATCGAACATAAATAGTAACTTGAATTTTCCAGTGTTTATGAAAACATGTTAAGTGAATTGCCAATGGAAGTTCAGCTCCCTCGCTCTCTCTTGGTCTCTTCTTTTTTTTTTTTATGGTACTTGAGGCTTGATCCCAGTTCCTCGTACATACTATGCAAGTGCTCTACTACTGGGCCACACTCCTAGACCATTTTTTATTTTTTATCTTGAGACCAGGTCTTGCTAAGTTACACAGGCTGCCTCTGGCTTTGAACTTGTGATCCTCCTACATCCACCTCTCAAGTTGCTAGTATTACAAGTGTGAGCCACTGTACCTGGCTAATTTCAGATCTCTTAAAACACTTGTCCAATATGTATGACAACCTAGGTTTGACCCCAACATCACAAAAACTAAACAAATAAATTCCTTTTCTTTAAATATTAATGAGCTGCTGGGCATACTTGCTGGTAGTCCTTGCTATACAGAGGCTGACGTAGAAGGATCACTTTAGTCTAGGAGGTCAAAACCAGCCTGGGTAACATATCTCTTGTTTCAAAAAAAAATTATTATTATTATTTTAATGAGCTAAACAAGTTGGGAACCAGAATTCTAACATAAGATAGGGGGTTGCTTTTAAGAATGGGTTAGAAATTTGAAAAGATAAAAGATATTTTGGCAATGATATCCTTGTCTTGCTTTTAATATTGTATTAAATAACAGTAGGACTCTGAATTAGAATGTAAATTAAATATTCAAATCATTCACTATTTACTATATAGGACAAACTGAAAAGTAGTGTGAAAAAATACAATATAAAGGATGTTTTGGTGATGATGTAATATTACCCTATATCTGTTTAATAGTTTTTATTTCTCTTTTCCTAGAATTTGAATTTTGGTTATATAGTAATACCTTTTGTTTTCATACCTGGTTTGGGCTTTTAACTTTATATACATTGACTTTAACATAATGCAAATAAAGGTCTTTTGGGTTGAAACTTTTTTATCTCTCTTGCGTGCGCTCGATGACTCCCTCCCTCCCTCCCTCCCTCTTTCCCTCCTTCTCTCTCCCTTCCTTCCCTCTTTTGCCCCCTTATTGTTTTTAATCTAGTTGACACTGTTGTCTTTAGTTGTGTCACTATTCATCTTGTCTTCACATCTCCCATCAATAACCTAGTGCAGTTCTTCTCACCATATTTGGAGTGAAGCAATCCCCTATAGCTGGTTCCTTACTTTTGGGTTAGTCTTTTTTAAATATTGCTTTCCATTTGTTAGTTACTAACATAAGAGCCATTGTTTGCTCCCTGCTGACTAGCAAATATGATCCAGACTTAACCCACATATTTGTACTCCTTATCATCCACTTCCATCTGATATGATAAAGGTTTGTCTTCTACTACTCTTTAGTATAATTTGTCACTATGGTCAGCTCTCCAGTAAGCTTTGTTCATTTTAACATTTATTTTTTATCTGATGCTTTTCTCTGTTACTTGCCATGCCTTTCTTCAACTTCTTTACCTATACTAACTTTTTCTAAGTCTTATTAGTTACCTATTAATTATTTTTAAGGTCCTTGCTATTATTGTTCTTCTTTTTTAATAGATTGATTTGTTTTCCCAACTAGACTGTACAGTTATTGAGACCATGACCCTGTTGTTTTTGTTTTAATTTTCACAGGCCTTGCACATTGGTAAATACACAAGGGAGCTTTCTTCAGTTGGGAAACTTACAATTAACAAGGCATATTGTAGTTTGCATTTGTGTTAGGAGGACAGCAGTTTGCATACCAAACAATTCTTTTATCTCTGCATTATACAGTGGTAAGGGATAGAAAAAATGTAAATCAAATAGGTCCATCTTGACCATGTATTCTCTTATTCCCCAAGAAACTTTAGACTTGATATTTGGAATATCAGTGTTTCTATGACAGATGACTTATGAAGTATTGGTGGGAAACTTATTTTCAATACGTTGTGTGTTTTAACATTTACTTCTAACATTTTAACTAAGGTTACTTTGCTTCTAGAAACTGAGTGCAGCCCACATGTAAGAAGTAATACATCAAAGTACTTCTCTTAAGTCCTAAAACTTCCAAAATATATTTTTATTGCTAAAGTCTTTCATAGTTAGATTTAACAACTTAAAGTATAGATTTATTCTTCTTACTCAAGATCTTTGTAGAATAAGACAGGCTTCGAGTGATTGATCAATCTTCAGTGCATTTATAATGATTGAAAATAGCCACATCATTTCTGCCACTTCATACCAAGAAATAAAGATCATAAAGAATAACAATACTATATGGATATGCATATTTATTCACCAAGTGAATATTTATATGTTTTGATTGGACTCCCTTGACCCTTTGACTACCAATTTCAAATCAAAATATATGACAATAAATATCTTAGTTGGAGGCCCTGGGTTTGATCCCCAGCACTGCAAAAAAAAAAGAAAAGAAAAGAAAAGGACCTGGCAGCCCACTCCTGAAATCACTGGTGGTGGTAGATACTGTCAAGTCAGGTCTGACTCATAGCGACCATATATACAACAGAATGAAACACTCTCCAACACTGTCCTGTGCCTGGCACTATTGTCAGTGCTTCTCTGCTATTCATAGAGTTTTCGATGGCAGATTGTTTTAGTATTTTATCGGGAGCGGGCTGCCAGGTCCTTTTCCCATGTATGTGGTCCTGGGATTGAACTCAGGGCCTCAGTGAGTGCAGAGTGGTGCTCTACCAACTGAGTTAAACCCCAGTCCTCCTGGAACCATTAGCCATTGAAAACCCTATGAACAACAGAGAAGTGCTGACACAGTGCCAGCATGGCACAGTGTTGGGGAGCGTTTTGTTTTATAGTAAGTAGGGTTGCTATGAGTTGGACTCAATTCAGTGGCACCTAACAACAAGTACTTTGTTTCCAGAAACTCTTCATTACAATAACAAAATAAGAACATGATTAGCAAAATAATTGAAATGCAAAATATGAGTTGTAAAATAACTTTTCCTACTACTTTCTTAATTTTCTGTCAAATTCATACATACTTTTGACATGTATGTCCTGATGGTAGTCAAAGGGTTAAAGAAACTGCAGATTATAAGTCACAACTTTAGTATAAGCATTGGTATTTTGCATTTATTTGTTAGTGAACAGATTTTTTTTATTAGAAATGATTCATATAACAAAAAAGATACTTTTGGTTTAGCTTATTTGATGTTGCCTTAAAATATACTAGAACTGCTCAGGAAGAGTTCTGAGCTGGAGATTCTGTTAGTGGGAGTGTAAAAGACGAATAAGAGAAGAGTACTAAAATAAACATCAATGTTTATGGGGAAGTAACAGCAAGAAGAGAAATGACCTAGGAGCTAGGAGTGTGTTGTTCAGTGATAGAGCACTTGCCTGTCATCCCTGAAGCCCTGGACTGAGTCTTCAGCACCTGCAAGACAATCAGACAAACACACACACAAAAGAATGCTCTGAGAAGAAATAACTGGAGAAAATCAGGCGAATATGATTAAAAAGAAGCACTGAAAGACTCAGTGCTTTGAATTACATGCTACTAAGCAGTCATTTCTGAAGAATTGCCATTTGGTTTAGAAGCAGGAAGGCAAGTCAGTGGGGCTCTATGTAAAATGGCTTTCCAGCAACATGGTAGAGGCACATGTTAGACTGCAATAGGTTGAATTAAAAATAGGAGATGAAGAAGTGAACACATAGCAGGCATAGACAGCTCTTTCAGAAAGTGTGGCTCTGAACTGGAGGAAAGAAAGCACTAGCTGGAGTGGGGATTAATGTCCAGGGGTGGCTGAAATAACAGGTTTAATGTAGACTCTTAAGCCTACTTAAATGTTTCTGGGAAAGTACTAGTGAAAATGGAGACGAAAGAAGTATAGGAGAGAAGGCATAATAGATTAAGGTCTCAGGAAATAGAATGAACAATCTGTGGAGCAAACATCCTTGGGAGGTAATAAGATTCAGAACAGAGATGGAAGAGAGATTAACCAGGAATAATAGCTGGTTTTCCATTTTACTCCTGGGAGGAAAGGATGGTTGGGTAAAAACAAAGAGGGGGAGGGGCAGTAGAGTTAGTACTTCACAAATGATATGCATTTTCCTTGTGAAGCCAGAAAGGCTAGATCATCTCCCAGATAGGAGGGGAGAAAGAAAGCATAGGAAATATGAGAGAACTTCAACTTCAAGAGAAGTTTTGAAAAAAGGACATATTTTGTTATAAAAGGAAACATGGTAGGATTGCTGGGTAAGAAATCTTTGTGATGGAATCCAGTTTAAGCCTAGTTAGTTTATGGTTAGTTTTCTTTTATGATAATAGTTTGAAAAATGAAGGCTTACTTATATTTAATATTATTTTAGTCATATATATATATATATATATATATATATATATATATATACACACACAGACACACACACACACACACACAGAGAAGGTCCCAAAAATGTATGCACATTTTAAGTATTAGAATTTTAATACTAGATATATACTGATAACAAAATGAATACAAGCCATGTTTGACTTCTGCAATTACAAGAAGTGCTAAAAGTGGTCACCACTGTAATTCATTTTGTAGTATTTGTGGGTTGAACCCAGGGCCTCACATATGCTTTGCAAGCAGTCTACCACTGAGACACACTTCAAGACTGTTTTTCATTTTTTCCATCTTGAGACAGGGTCTCACTAAGTTACACAGGCTGCCTCTGGCTTTGAACCTGCAGTCCTCCCTCCTTGTTGTGTTGTTAGGTGCTATCAACTCAGGTCTGATTTATAGCGACCTTCATAGGGTTTTGAATGGCTGATTGTTTTGAAATTGCTTCTGGAGTGGATTACCATGTTCTTCTCCCTTTTTGCTGTGCGGGGTTCAGTCAAACCCAAAGCCTCAGAGAGCACAGAACAGCACTCTACCAACTGAGCTAAACCCCAGTTCTGCCTCCTTAGTTGTTGAGATTACAGGTATGCGCCACCATGCCTACCTTCAATTCAATTTCAAAAAGTAATGCATAGAGAACATCTCTTAAAAGTTTAAGTGAGACAAAACCAATAACGAAGTATTAAAATCAACGTAATTCATATGCTTCCAAAAGAATTGCAATTACCAAGTTCCTGTCTGTTATCCATTTGGTTAAAATTGGGGGTTGTAATTAAAAAATTGGCATTTAAATCTTGCTGATGTATTTACTGTAGGGATGTTGAAGACATCATTATAGTTAGTCATTGGCCCCTATATAATGACAACTATATAGGATATTTTTCATTCTGAATGTCATGGGGAACTTAGTTCTATAACTGGCCATGTTACTTGTGTTGCTCTAACTGCCAGAAAACTTTTTTATTTTCCTACTTTACTGTATAATTTTGTAATATACCTCACATGACCAAGAAGTAAATAATATTGTGTGTTGGGGGGGCTTATTGGTCTATTATGTTTATTAGTAAAGTATAATACACCTCTCTATTCTTTGCTGATTTTGTTTATGTGAATTTGGCATTATATATATATCAGTCGTATGCCAAAAATGCTTAACTATTACTTTACATACTTACGTCTTAATTGCAGTAATATACTTATGTTTTTATTATTACTAAATAATCCACATTAAGATACAAATAGCTTAAGTACTTTATCTCTGTGAAGTTATATTCTAAACCTCTTTGTAACCTGTAGGAATACCTTAGTCTTTGATATCTATATTCACTATTTGTCTTATCAAACTCAAGCAAACACTCATGATTTCCATGATACCTGTATTAAAATAATTGATCATTTATGTTGGAAAACATCTCATTTGAGGAGTGTAATCAAATTGATAATCTTAATGAAATAAATTTATTTATAAATGTGTTTATTGTTTTGTGGACATATCATTGTTTTCTATACATAATTTTTCTTAGGTTTTGTCCATTTTTGTGATACTATTCTTTGTCTGATAATTTAAGTAAATCCCAGTTGACTGTTGTTGCCACATTATGTCTTCAGAAGGGCATAAAGTCAGTACACATGCTTCAGTAATATCTGGTTGTTTTACCCTTATGTTTCCAGTTGGCAATTTGAAATTATGGCTTCAACTGCACTTTAAATATGTGATAATAGCATGTGTTTCTAATAAGGGCCAGCATCATTTTGTTCAGATACTGTGAATAGTTGTCACTCATATATGACAAATGCACCTTCATCTGCTTCTTTTGATAGCCCCCTAAAAACCATACCCTCAAATCAGGCCGATAAAATTAGCTGCTGTGTAAATTGTGTGTCTGAGTGGTTCATTATCTAATCACCGTCAGAACCACAGTGATAAAGTAGATTGAAGCAGGGAAGAGGTCTGCCAGATGATTTCAGTGTCTCCCCTCCAAATCTGGTTTCCCTTGGAAACCCTAATAGTGCAGTTTAGAACTTCAGGCTTTCATGCCTAGAATTCAGTATCTTCTAATGTCCCACACTTGGAAATCCCAGTAGTTCTGGAACATGATTTTTTTTTCCTGTAAAGATAATAATTTTATTTATTTCAATCAGATTTTGAAATGTTGAGGCCTTTGAACTACTGTTTCGTTATTAGTACTCTATGTATTACTAAATGGGAAAAAAACCTAGGTCCTGCTTGCACAAAATTCAGAATAATTTATTCACTATAGTTATTTGTTCACCTTCTAAAAATCTTTTATTCTACTCACTGTGATCACAATGACCTTTGATATTATTTGTTTATTGAATTGCTTCCCTTTAATTCATTCTAGGTGCTTTTGAAGATGATGATATCACACATGTTGAAGGAAGTGTAGATCCTATTCGAGATATAGAAATAATACACGAAGAACTTCAGCTTAAAGATGAGGAAATGATTGGACCCATTATAGATAAACTAGAAAAGGTGGCTGTGAGAGGAGGAGATAAAAAACTAAAACCTGAATATGTAAGTAAAAAAATACAGCTTAAGAGTTTATTTTCCTGATAAAAAAATTTAAATAAAGCGTATAAAATACCTAATATTGTTATAGAATTTCAGAATCCAAGAGTTATTTCTGTTAAAAAAATTTTTTTTGAGAAATTTCATTTTTGGAGGGCAACAAAGTATCATGCTAATAGGCTATTTAAGGTGCCCTTAGCAAGTCATGTTAGTAATATTGAGTATTTATATGGTTGTGGTACAGATGAGTTTTAGTGTTTAATGAAGCATAGTTTTGTGATGAAAAATTTATTGGATTTAGAGAAATAACTGAATATATGAGTTTCATGGAGTTAAATTAGTAATTTACACAACATATTGGTCTTCTATAGGGACTGACTGAATGAGTGCATTCTTAGATAATTTTTATATTTTATGGAATGGAAACATGGATAATTGTCCTTACTACTGAAATGTTTTCTATCACATTATTAGTGAATAATTATTAGTAACATTCTGATATTTTAAAATTAGTTTTTGAAGTTTTTAGTTTAATTGAATTACTTTTACATTAAAAAAAGCAGTGCTTTAACTGTACATTTTCTTATTTATTAACATCTTCCTTAAACTCTTCTTTGTTTTATATGCATCTTTGTCATAGGAAAGAATTTTCTTTCTAATTTTTATGTATTAATTAATTAATTAAGGTTTCTTGAGACAGGGTCTCACTGTGTAGTCCAGGCTCATCTGGAATTAGAGATCCTCTTGTCTCAGGCTCCTGAGCATTAGCATTACAGGTGTGCGCTCCCACACTTGGCTTTGTATTAATTTTTTAATATATGTGTTTCTTGTAAATTTTCTTGTTTTTAGAATCTGTGATTATCCCATCTCTCCATTTCCTCCTTTATTTCTAATAAATTTGGAAAACTACTAAAGAAGAAATCAATTCCAAAATCTGCCTCTAAATTTATGCATACTATCATTAAATAATGGTCAGAAGCACTTAAACTTGAGTCAGGGAGACCTGTGTTGTGCTAATGGTTTCTTCCATTTATGGAGCAAGCTAAAGTTGCTTTGCTTCTCTTAACATCATGGTCATTTCTTATTCAAATAGAATCGAGAATGAAGGGTTGTTTGAGGTAGTTGCCCAAGATTTAGTATGGAGAGGGGAATTAAAAGGGAGTATAAAAACTATGCCTGAGTCTGGAGATGTAGCTCAGTAGTATAGCATTTGCCTAGCATGTGTGAGGCCCTACATTCAGTTAGTCCCCAGCACCACAAAAAAAATAAAGAAATAAAATAAAGACATAAGTATATGTATGTATGTTGTTGTTAGGTGCTGTTGAGTTGGGTCTGACTCACAGTGACCTTATGTACAACAGAACAAAACACTCCCTGGTTCTGTGCTAGGCATAAGATCTTTTTTAATGTTTAATCTCATTGTTGCAGGCACTGTGTCAATCCATCTAGTTGAGGGTCTTCCTTTTTTCATTGACCCACCACTCTCCCAAACATGATGTCTTTCTCCAGGAACTAGTCCCTCCTGATAACTTGTCCCAAATATATGTAAGACGCAGTCTAGCCACCCTTGGTTCCAAGGAACACTCTGGTTGTACTTCTTCTCAGATATATCTGTTGGTTCTTTTGGCAGTCCATGATACCTTCAATATTCATCTCTAGCACCACAATTCAAAAGCATCAATCCTTTTCCTGTCTCCCTTGTTCAAGGTCCAGCTTTCACAACCATATGATACAACTGAAAATACCATGACATGAGTCAGGTGCACCTTGGTCTTCAATGTGACATCTTTACTTTTCAGCACTTTAAAGAGATCTTTTGCAACAGCTTTTCCCAATGCAATGTGTCTTTTGATATCTTGACTGCTACTTCCATGGGTGTTGATGGTAGAACTAAGTAAAGCAAGATCTTGGATTACCTCAATCTTTTCTCCTTTTATCATGAAGCTGAATATTGACCCATTGTATGCATTGTATGTATACACACACGCGCGCGTGCTCGCGCGCACGCGCACACACACACACATACACACACACACACACTTATGTATATGCTTTCTATGCATAACATTATATATAATACATACACATATACCCCTTCCTTTTGGAAAAGTGAAAAAAATTATGAGAAAGATGTTGGAATTGAAAAGAACCACAAAGCTATGGAATCAGCCGTGATGTCCATCAACAGGAGAATGGATAGAAAAATTGTGGTGTATATATACACAATGGAATACTACTAGACAATAAAGAATGAAATTATGTCATGTGCTCCAAACTACGTGGTTGCTGATTAGAATGAGTCAACACTTTGTTTATTGAAATATATCTCCATAGAGGTTTCAGAAACTGACTTAACTGACGTAAAAGTAAATTTCCCAATGTTGCTTTTACTTAAATGGAAAAAAGACTGTCAGGCTCTTTTGAAACTCTTGGACTACTATTTCCTGGCTTTTTCTCTCAAAGAAGGCCAGAATTTTGAGTGCAGTTACTCCTTTTGTAACATTTTCTTCTCATTTCTAACCATTTTTCTAAAGTTACTGTACAAGATTTGAAAGAATAGCTTGGACTTGTGTTTACAGAAAAATCTAAACACCTTCTCTCCATTCAGTTTTCCCTTCACTGTAAAAGTCTTCTGGATAGATGGAAAACATTATAGCTTATTTTTCTCATTTCCAAAAACTGTCATCAGTCTACTTTTTTTATTTCTTCTTTTTAGATTCAGCTACTTCAGAAAAAATTATAGATCAGTGTTTCCCAGCCATTTTTTATTACTACTGATAAAGAAAAATATTGAATTTAAATTTATTAATTTCTACCTAGTGACAAAAATTAAATACTAATGAATAAGTTCTTGTTAAGTAGAGTTGAGCTTTTGAAGTCCACAAGCTATTTTAAATATCTAAATTTTTTTTTCACACACCCCTGATCCAATTTTTGTCCCCCTATGGGAGATGTTACCCACATTGAGAATGTTTGTTATCCACTAATGAAAAGAGAGAGAAGAAAATCAAGATAATGATTCCATTCACAATAGCACAACAAAATATTAAATATTTAAGTTCAACCTAACCAAAGACCTGGAAAAACTACATGGAAAACTTTAAAACATTAAAGAAAGAAATAGCAGAAGATACTAGAAAATGGAGGAACCTCCCTTGCTCATGGATTGGGAGAATTAATATCGTGAAAATGATTGTATTACCAAAAGCAATTTACAGATTTAATGCAATCCCCATCAAAATTCCAATGACAGACTTTGCAGAAATAGAAAAAAACAATCCTGACATTCATATGGAAGTGGAAAAGACCACATATCACCAAAACAATCCTAAGCAAGAAAAAAAAAAAAAAAACCAATGTAGGAGGTTTCACAATACTGGACTTCAGACTATACTACAAGGCCACTGTGGCAAAAACTGCTTGGTACTGGCAAAAAAAATAGTCCTGAAGATCAGTGGAACAGAATTAAAGACCCAGGATACACCCACACAACTACAGTCACCTGAATTTTGACAAAAGGGCTAAGGAAGTTCAATGAAGAAAAGATAGCCTCTTCAACAAATGGTACTGGGAAAATTGAATATCCATTTCCAGAAAACTGAAAATAGACTCATACCTCTCAATCTGTACAAGAGTCAACTCAAAATGGATCAGAGACCTCAACATAAAACCAGAAACCTTAAAACTACTAGAAGAAAAGATCAGGAATATGCTGTAACACATAGGCATAGGCAGGTGTTTCCTTAACAAGACTCCAGTTGCAACAAGAATCGGCAAATGGGATTACATGAAACTAAAAAGTTTCTGTATAGCAAAGGAAACAATCAACAGAGTTAAAGGAGAACACACAGAATAGGAGAAAACCTTTGCATCCTACACATCGGACAGAGGACTGATTTCTAGAATATATAAAGAGCTTAAGCAATCAAATGCCAAGACAACAAATAACCCAATAAATAAGTGGGCAATGGAACTGAAGGGACAGTTCTCAAAAGAAGAAGATGAATGGCCAAGAAACACATGAGAAAATACTCAATATTCCTAGCCATTACAGAAGTGCAAATCAAAACAACACTGAGATTCTACACCTCACTCCAGTAAAAATGGCAGAGGTTAGCAAAGCAAATAGTAACAAATACTGGCGAGGGTGGGGAGAAAAAAGAACCCTTTTACACTGCTGTTGGGACTGCACATTCATCCACTTTGGAAATCAATATGGAGGTACCTTAGAAAACTTAGAACTGCCATACAACCTAGCTATACCACTCCTGGGGATATACCCAAAGATAAGTCATCATACCACGGGACACCTACATTTCCATACTTAATGCAGCACTCTTCACAACCACAAAGCTATGGAATCAGCCACGATGTCCATCAACAGGAGAATGGATAGAAAAATTGTGGTGTATATATACACAATGTAATAGGACTCGGCAATAAAGAATGAAATTATGTCATTTGCAGCAAAATGAATGGAACTGGAGAACATCATCTTAAGTGAACAAATCCAATCCCCAAAAGAGAAATACCATGTTCTCATGCATATGTGGGAGCTAAACCTAACTTAAAGAAGAAGAAAAAAAAACTATATAGGTAGATATATAAAAGTGATCAATATACTTATCTAAGAAGGGAAAATATAAGCAAAGTTGAAAGAAGGGGGAGGGGATCAGTGAGTAGTGGCAGAGGTTGGGGAAGTGGGGAGGAGAGGGGAAATAAAATAGAGGGGAAGGGGAATAGAAGAAAATCTCAAAGCATATGATGCAACTATATGAATACATGGGAAATGTAGTTCGGTAAAATATGTAAGTTGATGAGTGTGTAAGCAAAAGTGATACAAGAGTTACATAATGGATATAACAAAAGTCTTATTACTCTATACCCCACCAACATTTATGAATAAAAAAGCATGTTTATTATAAATTATCTTGTAGCACCCCCAACATTTATACGCATGATAAAACAAATGACATTTCAGATATTTATGAAAATTTTTAATCAAAAATAGAATTTTGGTAATCTGTAATTGAATTTGGGGAGACGAATTAATGTTTACAATATATTGAATTTTTCATTTGTACTAGTGCTTTATATTTCTATTAATTAACCTAAGTACTGTTTGGCAGTTTTATTTAATTTTTTATTTTATTTGTTTGGTTGGTTTTTTGGTACGTGCTTGGTAAGTGCTCTGCCAATAAGCTGCACCCTTTTTTTTTTATTTTTGAGATAGGGCCTTGCTAAGTTGTGCAGGCTGCCTCTGGCCTTGAACTTGCAATCTTCCTGATTCAGCCTGCCAAATTGTTGGTATTATTGGCATGCACCTTAGTGCCAGACTTCCCTTGGTATTTTGAGACAGGGTTTCCCTACGTAGTTTAGTGTCTGGCCTTGAAATTGCTATGTATAGGCTGGCCTTGAATACTCAACCCTCTTGCCTTAGCCACCTGAGTGATATGCTCACAGGAGTAGACCACCATGCTTGACTTTTTTTGTTTTTTTTTATACAGGGTCTCACTATGTAACCCATTCTGTCCTGGAACTTTCTATGTAGGCCTTGCTATCCTCAAACTTGAGATCCTCCTAGCTCTTCTTCCTAAGTGCTAGGATTACAAGTATGTGCTACCACACCTAAGGACATTTTTAAAATATATCACGTCTTCCTTAAACCACACAACATGCAGTGTTTCACCTGTTGTACATAGGGTCACTATGAGTTGGGTACCAACTTGATGGCACCTAACAACAACAACACCTCTTGTCTGTTGTCAATAATGCTGTTGTGAATATTATTGTACAAGTATCTGTTGGAGTGGGCTGGGATTTAGCTCAGTTGGTAGAACACTGCGCTGCAGTCTCTGAGGTCCTGAGTTCAATTCCCAGCACTGCAAAAATGGGAGAAGGGCCTGACAATCCACTCCCAAGGCAATCCCAAAACAGTCAGCCATTGAAAACCCTATGAGGGTCGCTATGAGTTGGATACCAACTCGACAGCACCTAACAACAACAACAACATCTGCTGGAGTGCCTGTTTTCATTTAATGTCCATAGCAACTTTATAAAGCATCCTCATTTTGTAGATGAGTAAACAGAGGCTTAGAATCTACCCCTAATTTTTTCTTAATTAATTAATTGGTATTAGGGAGCTGAACCCAGGCCTTCATGCATACTTTGCAAGTGCTCTACCACTGAACTGCACCCCTCCCCACATTTTTACTTTTCATCTTGAGACAGAGTTTTGCTGTTACATAGGCTGACTGTGGCCTGGAACTTGGAATCCTCCTGCCTCTGCCTCCTGAGTTGCTAGGATTACAGGAGTGCACCACCCAATCTGCCCTAATTCTAAGAGGAACAGTGTGTTTATATATGAAATGATAAAAGTAGAAAATGAGTGTACATTGTGATTGTAACATTTATGAAGAACTCTCCATTGAAAACAATCTACATGGAAACATTAAGAGATAATAATGACTTAGGTAGGTAGAGTTATGAATGCCTACCCTTTAAGTATATTTTTACCTTGTTTTTATAAAATGAATTTATAGAAAACTCCAAAGTTAAAAATATTTATTTAACATGTTAGCCCATTTAAAAGTGCACGAACCAGGAATATAATTAGAGATTATAATAACTCATTTGATTCTATATAATGCACATATCCCAAAGCAAAAGGGGGCTTATGGATTTTTCAAAATGAGAGTGACAACTTTCTTAATTTGGTGTAGCATTACCAATGTGGGAGTGAAACTAGTAGATTGGATTTATTTCATGGATACAGGAAAATGATTATCATAGTAATTGTTAGAAACATTCATGAGGGTTTTCTACAATGATGCTCTTAAGCAGCAATGGGAAAGCTTAAAGTAGTGTTTCCTTTTGGTTCAACTGGGATAAGAATGAGAACCTGAGCTTAACTCACTATGATTAATCTAATGATAATCTTAACACTATATTTTACTTAATTTATAACCATTCTTTTAAGCAAAAGTTTTGTTTGTTTTGGGGTCCTGGAGAGCTGAACCTAGGGCCTCATGCATGCTTTGCAGATGCTCCACTGCTATGCTGCACTTCCAGCCCATTTTTCAGTCTTCTATTTTTTTTTTTAAGTTGGAAGTTTTTAATGTACAACTTAATGTGTTTCATTCTGACATGCATTGTGATATTTCCATATATGCATTTTGTTGTACAGCGCACAGATAAGTTCCCCCTTACCCTCTTGTGCACTTCCTCTCCCCTGTCCTACCCCCCCCCCCACCAAAGACCTCTTTTCCATTTGCATGTCTTTTTGTGGTAATATTTTTCTATTTATTCTTTTATCCTAATTATGTTTAAGATTGAAACTTTTTCTGTAGTGAACTATCTCTTTACATTGTCAGTACTATTACCTGAATTTTCTAACCCATCCGTGCTATTACCATTCTTTGGTATTATTGGTGTAATTATAATTATTTCCAGAACTATTGAAGTTGGGCTGTTCACCCTGAGGTTGCCCTCTCCCCCATTCCTCACTCCTTCTTGTTCCTCCTCTCCCCCCTCTCCTCTCCCAGGATTTCCTCCTTTTGCTAGCTCCCTCCCTCCTTCTTTTCACTCCCCAAATTGTCCCTTCTCCACTAAGTCGACTTTAGCTTTTTATTATGTTCTGACCTCCGCATAGGATTTTTTTCTTCTTTTAATTTTTCAGTCTTCTATCTTGAGGCAGAGTCTCACTGTTGCGCAGGCTGCCTCTGGCATGGAACTTGTACTTCTCCCACCTCCACCCCTTGAGTATCTGATATTACAGACATACAATGCCACACCTGGCAACGTATTATTTTTCTTCTAAGGTTTTAGAGGGAAAAATTGACTTATTTGGTAGTAAATGATATGGACATATAGGGAAGAACTGCTAGAGATGAGTAACTTCTGAGTCATTTACTCTCAAGTTTTATTGTATTTTTTAAATTGGGGCCTTTTAGTTGTAAGGAACAGAGATTCAGCTGAGGTAATTTCAAGAAATGAGCTTTATTTTTGAAATACAAGGCAACGAGCAATTAAAATACTCAAGAGCAGGAACTGTGCTTTAGCCACACCTTCTAGAGTTGAATTATAAGTAAATCCAGGACAGCACGTGGGAATGAAGCAGCAGGTCTATGCACCCTCTT
Source organism: Pedetes capensis (assembly GCA_007922755.1). Taxonomy (NCBI): domain Eukaryota; kingdom Metazoa; phylum Chordata; class Mammalia; order Rodentia; family Pedetidae; genus Pedetes; species Pedetes capensis. The sequence goes on from VMDO01015602.1 coordinate 22,440, forward strand.
CTTGGTGCTCTGCCATTCATATAACCCAAATATCCTCTTTTTTTCTGTTTTGCTAGAATTATTTTTAGATTTTGTTCTATTGTCACTAGACTTCATTTCCAGCTTGGTATATTGACTTTTATTCCTGACTTCTGCTTCTTTATAATTTCTGCTTCTTTACAATTATTTATAACTTCATGTATTTATCCTGTATTCTCAGTGCATTTTTTCACGTTAAGTCTTCAAATTTATTACCTTGGTATTTCCCTCCTAAAAGCAAGTATCAAATTGCCTCAGTTAATTCCCATTTTAGCAGAGCTTTTGTGGGAGACCCACTGCATAGGGTCAGATGCCTACTAGATCTGTCTTGAACACTGTGTCTTAGATAGGACTTTCCCTTCATCAGAGGCTATGGACTGAGCCACATTTCTTTGGGAAAGGACCAGGAGCCAAGCATTATATTGGGCAATATGTTTAGTGTACTGTGTAAAATAATGTGAGAATTAGTATATTATAGGTCCTTGGTGTTATTCCTTATTTGAGGATAGCAGTTTGAAAGTACAAAGTTGTTTGAAGCTTTCCAAGATAATACAGAAGAGTACATTTTGTTTGGAGAAAGTGTCACTAGTCTTAAATTCATTTTGAGGCCAGAATCATCAAATTATAAGTACTCTGAGGGGAAAGGAATAAACTCATATAGGAACTGATGCTAAAAGAGCTGAGGATGTAGCCAAGTAGTACAATGCTTGCCTAACATGCACAAAGCCCTGGATTTGATTTCCAACACTGGGGGGAAAAAGGACAAAAAAAGCCAAGTGTGATAGCGTATGTCTGTAGTCTCAGTACTTAAGTTGAAGGCCAGCCTGGGCTACACAGCAACTTAAGCCAGCCTGGGCCACAGAGCAAGATCCTATCTCAAAACAAAGGAAAACAAAAGCCATAGCGTATATACTGTAGTAACATGTTCCCAGATAATCTCACCTGTCTACTTTCTCTTTTCCCATAGCCAGCCAAACACAGATGGAACAGACTTTTTAAAAAGACCTGTTAGTATCCCCATAAATTTGTTATTATTAACCTCATGTTGGCCCTCAGCAGTATCCACCTTTCCTATTTGCCCTCGTACTCTGCTGCAACTGCTTCCCTGCACTCCCCAAACTTCTTATGTATGCCCGCTTTTTAATTTCATCCATCCTTACCCCTCAGCAGATGACCTTGATTCCTACTTCAGAGATCAAAATAGAAGTCTTCAGACATAGGAATTTTCAGTTTCCCAGTAGCCAAACCTGAGGCCTATTTATTTACTTCTTTATCTGTGGCCAGCTATTCCACAGAAACCTTAGTCATCCCCTTTTTCTTTTTGTTGCTTTGAAATGGCTTTGTTTATAGTTCACATACTAAAAAAAAAAATTCCTTCTTTTAAAGTGTACAATTCAGTATTTTTTAGTATATTCACAAACTTGTATTTTGATCACCAGTAGTCCCTCCTTTCTTTTTCAGAGTGAGCGTTTCTTATCTGAAATGCTTGAGATTTTTAAATATTTACATATAAAATCTGTACATGAACCAGGAGGCAGTTGTTCGAATAGAACAAGGAAACACTGAGTGGTTTGGTTGAGAAAGGTGTGCATCAGAGCTGTATACTTTCACCCTATCTCTTCAATTTATATGCTGAGCAAATAATCCGAGAAGCTGTACTTCATGAGGAAGAACTTGGGATCAAGATTGGAAGAAGACTCATTTACAACCTGCGTTATGCAGATGACACCACTCTGCTTGCTGAAAGTGAAGAGGATTTAAAACATTTACTGATGAATATCAAAGATCATAGCCTTCAATATGGGTTACGACTAACATCAACAAAACAGAAATCCCTACGAGTGGGTCAGCACGCAACTTCACAATAAATGGAGAAAAGATTGAGCTTGTCCAAGATTTTGCTTTGCTTGGCTCTATAATCAACACCCGTGGAAGCAGCAGTCAAGAAATCAAAAGACACATTGCTCTAGGAAAAGCTGTGGCAAAAGATCTCTTTAGAGTATTGAAAAGCAAAGATGTCACATTGAAGACGAAGGCGCGTGTGACTCATGCCATGGCATCATATGGTTGTGAAAGCTGGACATTGAACAAGAGCGACATTGAACAAGAGAGACAGAAAAAGAATTGATGCTTTTGAATTGTGGTGCTGGAGACGTCTATTGAATTGAATATACCATGGACTGCCAAAAGAACCAACAAATCTGTCCTAGAAGAAGTACAACCAGAGTGCTCCTTGGAAGCAAAAATGGCCAAATTGCGACTTACATATTTCGGACATGTAGTCAGGAGAGAACAATCCCTGGAGAAGGACATCATGTTTGGGAGAGTGGCATGTCAACGCAAAAGAGGAAAACCCTCCACCAGATGAATTGACACAGTGTCTGCAACAATGGGCTTAAACATAAATAAGATCATTTGCCTGGCACAGAATCAGCAAGTGTTTCAATCTGCTGTTCTTAGGGTCGCTATGAGTCGGACTCGACTCAACGGCACCTAACAACAATAACAATATTATTATATATCTTGGGGATGGCATCCCAGTCTAAACACTGAATTCACTTATGTTTTATATACATCTTACACACATATAGCTTGAAGGTAATTTTATGCAATATTTTTAGTGAACCTGTGTTTTGACTACTACCCATCATATGAGGTCAAATTTGGAATTATCCACTTATGGAGTCATGACAGTGCTTAAAAAGTTGCAGATTTTGGAGGTCTTTAGATTTTTGGATTGGGAATTCTCAACTATGTCCATGACTTGCCCCTATCAAAGTAGATTCTTTTCAACTGTTTAAAGATGGCTTTTTAATCTAAAAAAGAAAACAAAAACTAATTCTGAACCACACTACTTCTTTTCCATTACTACATTTTCTGTATCCCCCTTCACAAATAACTGTTGAAAGATTTGTTTATATTTACTGTCTCTAATTTCCCCCTCCTAATAACCCAGTCTACTCTAGTCTGATTTATTTGCCACCCATATTCATACAGATTTCACCAAGATCATCCGTGATCCAGTGGACATTTTGAAACATTATGATTTGTCAGTTTTGTCAGTAGCAGTGGACAACGTTGGGCCATTCTTGAAATATTCTTTTCTTGGATTCCCTTACTACACTATCTTGGTTTCTCTTCTATGTTCTAGGAACAACTCAGTTTCTTCTATAGGCTTATCTTATTGTATCTTTGCTATTAAGTATTGGCGTTATTTTACGTTGAGACCTATGCCATCTTCTCATCTTGCTCTAAAGTCCTTCCCTATGTGATCTCATCCCTATCCTATCCATGGTTACAGTTGACTAGCTAAATACAGATAGATTCCAAATTTGTATCTCTGTTCTTGATCGGTCGTCTGAGCTCCAGACTACATAGTCTAATTCCTGACTCAACATCCTTGGATTTCTCAGACATCTCAAAGTTTGCTGTTGTTGTCATTAAGTTGTGTCTGACTCATAGTGACCCTCATAGGCTTTTCAATGGCTGATTATTTCAGGATTGTTTCAGGAGTGGCCTGCCACATCCTTTTCCCATTTTTGTAGTGCTGGGGATAAAACCCAGGGCCTCAGTGCAGAGCAGCACTCCATCAATCTCAATGTTAGCATGTCTAAAACAAAATTTATGAGTATTCTTTCCCTCAAACCTAATTCACTTCCAGTATTTCTTAGCTCAGTGAAATGTACCACTGTCTATTAGACTGTGCAAACCAAATCCCTCGTCTTTGTGTGTGTGTGTGTGTGTGTGTGTGTGTGTGTGTGTGTGTGTGGTACTAGGGATCAAACCCAGTGCTTCATGCATGCTAGGCAAGTACCCTACCACAGAGCTATACCCCAGTCCCCCCAGCTATCGTTGATGCTTTTTCTTTTGGTCATCTATCTAGTCCATCACTATCTAGTATTCTTTCTTTCTCTGTGGTCCATCACTGAGTTCTTTCAGTATGTGTGTATGAGGGTATAATAGTATGCCTATATTTTCTTGTATAAATGCATGTTAACATACACAGAACTAGAGGAAATAAATATAGCACGATGATGTATTAATATATCTGGATATACAAACATTCCTCCACTATCTTGTAGCTTTTCTGTGCATTTGAAATGATTTCAAAATAAAAAGTGAAAACAGCACTTGTCTAGCACGCTGGAAGCCTTGGGTTCCATCCCCAGTGCCATAAAAAAAAACAAAAAAATAAATAAAGCAAAAGGAAAACAATCTTATGATTTTAACATGTAAAAGATTAGTTAAAATATATGACAGTAATAACACAGCAAGTAGGAGTGGGTGATGACATAAAATTATTACAATATGCCAATAAAAAGACAAAGTTTGAGCCAGGCATGGTGGCACACGCTTATAATCCCAGCACTCCAGAGGCTGAGGCAGGAGGATCAACACAAGTTCAAGGCCAGCCTGGTCTATGTAGTGAGTTCCAGGTCAGCTTGGGCAACAACAGTAAGACCCTGTCTCAAAAAAGAAAATAAAAGAAAAAGGGTGGGGGGAAGACAAAATTTAGCAGTTTTTCAAAAACTATGAACCAGCAATCCCACTTCTGGGTATAAATCCCAAAGAATTGAAAATAGGTATTCAAATATATGTACATGCACGTTCATAGCAGCAATATTTACAATAGCCAAACAGTAGAAATAGTCCAAATGTCCATCAGGAGAAGATTGGAAAAATCAATTGTGGTATATACATACAGTTGAATATGTTAGCCATAAAAAGAAATGAGGTACTGATGCGTACAATGTATATGCACCTTGAAGATATTCTGCTATGTTAAAGAAGCCAGACACAAAAGTCATATGTTATATGTTGTTGTTAGGTGCCGTCGAGTCAGTATCCGACTCATAGCGACCCTCTGTACAACAGGGGAAACACTATTGTCAGTGCGTCTCTGAGGTTCATAGGGTTTTCAATGGCAGATTGATTTTTGGAAGGGGGTTGCCAGGTCCTTCTCCCAAGCCTACAGCTTCTGGTGTTCCCAGGCGGTCTCCCATCCAGGTACTAACCAGGCCTGACCCTGCTTAGCTTCCGAGATCTGATGGGATCGGATGCCACAGGGCTACCGCTGCAGGCCATATGTTATATGGTTCCATGTATATATAATGTCCAGAACAGGTAAATCCAAAGAGAGAGAACTGTAGATTGGTGATTGCCAGGGTCAGGGGTGAGGGGGTGGGGAGGAGCAATGAAGGGAAACTGCTTAATGAGTCCAAGATTTTGTTTATTTTTTAATTAGTTAGTTAATTAATTAATTAATTTGCAGTACCAGGGGGCTGAACCTAGGGCCTTACGCATACTTTGTGAGTACTCTACCACAGAGCTGCACCCCAGCCCCTTTTCCTGTTTTATCCTGAAGAAAGGTTGTGCTACGTTATGCAAACTGCCTCTGGCTTTGTACTTGCAATCCTCCTGCCTCATCTCCCAAATTGCTGGGATTACAGGTGGGTGTCATTACACTTGGTGTACAAGATTTTATTTTGAGTGTTGGAAATGTTTTAGAACAAGATAAAAAATGGTGGTTGTATAGCATTATGAATGTATGAAATACTTCAGTGCTAAATCACTTTAAAGTGGTTAAATTTTTGTTATGTTGAATTTTACCTCAGTAAATTTGTGTGCAGATTGCTGGGGAATAAACCTAGAACCTTGGGCTTTCTTCTAGGCAAGTGTTCTGCCACTGAGTTATATTCCTAGTCCAATAATTTTTTTAAAAAACTAAGAAAGACAAAGGATGCCACATTGGTTTTTTGTTTGTTTGGTTTTGTTTTGCTTTCGGCTTTGGTATTTTGTCTTTTGGTCTTGCTGTGTAGCCCAGGCTGGACTGGAACTCACAATTCTCCTCAGCTGCCTGAGTACTGGGACTACAGGTGTGTGCCACCATGTCTGGTCAGATTTTTTTTTCCTTTATTTCCTCCAGTACTTGGAGGTTGAACCCAGGACCTTGCATATACTTTGAAAGTGCTCTATCACTGGGCTGCACTCCTGGCCCTGTATGTATGTGTGTGTGTGTGTGTGTGTGTGTGTGTGTGTGTGTGTGTATGTATTTATTTTTGGTTAGCATCATGCTAAGTTTCTCAGGCTACCTATCACCTTGAACTTGCCATCTTCCTGGCTCCACTTCCCAAGTTGTTGTGGTTACAAGCATGCACCACTGTGTCTGGTCACAGATTGGATTTTTAAAGTCTATGTCTATACTGCTTACAAGATACATATGTTAAATATCGTTGTGGTTAGGTGCTGTCGAGTCGGTATCCAACTCATAGTGACCCTACATACAACAGGTGAAACACTATTGTCAATCCTTCTTTATTGTTCATAGGGTTTTCAATGATGGATTGATTTTTGGGAGTGAGTTGCTGGGTCTGTCTCCCAAGCCTACAGCACCTGGTGTTCCCAAGTGGCCTCCCATCCAAGTACTAACCAGGCCCGACCCTGCTTAGCTTCTGAGATCTGATGGGATCTGATGCCACAGGGCTACAGCTGCAGGTGATCTGAAATATTAGGATACAGAAAAATTGAAAATAAAGAATGGAGAAGTGTATACGGTGAAAGCAAAAAAAAAAAAGCTGGTGTTTTATACTGGTATAGACTTTAAAAGAGTTAAGGGTCATATTGGTCATAATCCTAAATGTTTGCTCTACCAGAAAGAGAAATAACTTTTTAAGGTTATATGTGCCTAATAATCCTGAAAATACATAAAGCAAAAAATGACAGAACTAGAAGACAAAACAAATCTGTGGTCATTGCAGAAGATCTTGGTAATTCTTTTAGGAATTGATAGAATAAACAGATAAAATTTTCCTAAGGCATATAGAAGATTCTCAGTTAAGGAACTTGGCCTAATTGACACATGAAGAACATTGCTCCTAACAGCTACAGAATGTAGGTCTTCAAGTACAAGTGAAATGTTTACCAAAATTGGCCATATCATTGGCCATAAAACAAACAAACAAATTTCAGATACTTAAAATCATAAGGAATGTGTTATCTGACCACTGTGGAATTAAAATCAACAATGAATAATGAAAAGCTACTAGAAAATTTCTAAATGTTTGGAAATTAACTGGTATATTTCTCAGAGATCTTATCTTAAAGAAGGAAATAGAATATTTTTGGTTTTAAGCTAATTAAAATAAAATCCATTAAAATTTGTTCTTTTCTGATATATGCATCCAAGTTCTATAATTTTATAGTCTTTATTGTATATTTCAAAAATAAGAGAGACTAGCCAGGTGTGGTGGCACATGCCTGTAATCCCACCGGCTTGGGAGGCAGAGGCAGGAGGATCGCAAGTTTGAGACCAGAGGCAGCCTTTGTAATTTAGCGAGACTCTGTCTCAAAAAGTAAAAAAGTGGGCTGGGGGTGCAGCTCAGTGGTCCAGCACTTGCAAAGCATGCAGGTGTGAAGCCCTTGGTTCAACCCACAGGACTGCAAAAGAGAGAGAGAGAGAGAGAGAGAGAGAGAGAGAGAGACGCTAAAATTAGTGATTTGAAAGTATCCATCTGAAAGAATTAGAAAAAGAACAATTGGAAAAGCTCAGAGTAAGAAAATGGAAGGAAACAATATTAATGTGAACAAATATTAATGAAAAAGAATAGAAACTAAACAAAATTAAAAATGCCAAAAGTTGTTTTGTTGAAAACACTAATAAAATTGATAAATTCTTAGTGAAACTGGGGTGTGGGAAAAGAGAAGTACAATACTAGCATGAGGAATGAAAAAGTATTACTACAAAGCCAACAGATACTAGTATAAGCTAATAAGCAAATAATATAAACAATGTAGTGATTTTGAAAAATACATAAGTGGACATCAATATCAAAATAAATAATAGGAATATTGCTTTTTCTGTTGAGATCGAACTTATAATTTAAAACTTACTATAAAGAAAATTTCTGACCTATATCACTCCATTGTACATTTAAAGTCTCACAAAAACTCTTCCTGATGATAGAAAGAGGAAAACTTTCCACCTGGTTTTTGTTTTTATACTTCTAAAGGTATGTTTTGTTTCATTTTGTGGTGGTAAAGATCAAACAGGCTTACCACCTGGTTTTATGAGACTAGACTAGTCCTTACAATATAAGACATCTTATAAGGAATAAATGTAACAAAGAAAAATGACAGGCAAATCTTTTTCATGAACATGTGGACATTTCCTAAGAAAATATTAGCAGATTGAATCTAGTAATAAATATCAGTAATATTATGACATGCCTAAAATTCTAAGAATGCAAAACAGATTTTGCATTGAAAAATTAATCTATGTAAAAGAATATAGGGGGAATATCATGTGATCATGTCTATACATTGGAAAAAGGATTTAATAATATTCATTCATTCATGATGTTTTTTCTTTGAAAAAAACTTGTTACCTGCTTTTTTTCATTCTTATATTAGAACTCTTAGCCAGCATAATAGGGCAAGTAAAAGAAGAAAAATAATACAAAGATTGAAGAGGAAGAAGTAAAAATGCCATTATTCATAGATTCCATGGTTTTCTATTTAAATAATATGATGGAATCTGAGCTAGAAATAATTGTAATTAGTATATTAATTTCTCTGAGTTTTGGGTTATAGAGCAGTATAAAATGATTTACATTTTATAATCCAAAGTTTTAAAAGATTATTTTTTAAAGATGCCATTTGCAGTAGCATAAAAAAATGAAATACCTAGGAATAAATCTAATAATAGTTCTATTAGAATTTTTATCCAGAAAAATATAAAACATTAATGAGAGTGCTTACACAAGCTAGATTACACAAGGCCCTGGGGTCAATACCTGGCAGGGGGCGGGGATAATGAGAGAGTTACACTGTGATTTTGAATTCGAAAATAATTTTTTTAAATGTTAATTCTTTCCAGAATGCACCTTTGAATTGTGTGTATTCCAAATCAAAATCCCAGCAGCTTGATTTTTATAAAAATTTACAAGCTGATTCTAAGTTATGTGTGGAATTGGCAAAGAAACAAGAATGGGCAAGATAGTTTCAAAGAACAAGAGTGGGAGATTTGGTAGACATTAACCATGTGTCAAGATTTACAAAAGTGTCACTCAGGAGGCTGAGGCAGGAGGATCTCAGTTTGAGGCCAGCCTGGGCTACATAGTGAGACCTTGTCTCAAAAAGAATTTTTTTTTTTAATAAAGCTGCAGTGATTAAGACAGTCAAGAAGAGATAGAGAGGGACAGATATAGTGATCATTAACAGAATGGATACACAGACACATACTATCTGAGTTGGGGTAAGGATAGTACTGCAGATTAACAAACAAAGGAACTTTTTCTTTTTTCCTTTTCTCTTTCTTTCTTTCTTTCTTTCTTTCTTTCTTTCTTTTTTGCGGTACTGGGGGTTGAACCCAGGGCCTCATGCCTGCATGCTTTACAAGTGCTCTACCACTGAGCTGTACCCCCAGCCCATTTTTTTACTTTTGGAGATAGTCTTGCTGAATTACTCAGACTGCCTCTGGTCTTGAATTTGCAATCCTCCTGCCTGTGCCTCCCAAATGGCTGGGATTACAGGTGTGTGCACCACCACGTCCGGCCAGGAATTTTCTTTTCAGGATATGGTTCTGGGTCAGTAGATACTCTATAGGAAAGAAAATGGGTCTTTACTCACCTCCTACTACACACAAAAAGTAAGCTTATATGGAGTAAAAACTGACATTCTTATAGGAAAAAACGTCTGTAAGGTAACATAGGTTATCTTTGTAACTTTGGAACTGACAATTTTTTAAAAATGTGACAGATACAACAGTAATAATAAAGGAAGTGATTTTCAAATTGGACTATGTTAAAATGAGGATAGCTATTAAGAGAATGAAAAGGCAAGCCTTGGAGAAAAAAGATATTTCCAACATCTGACAAAGAACTTTTCTTTAGAATATGCTAAGAACTCCTACAAATAAATAAGAAAAAGACAGTATAATAGAAAAATACACAAAAGACTTGAACAAGTGCCACATAAAAAAGGAAATCTCATAGAAATTCAGATGTTGGTGAGATACCATACAGTTCTCACAAATTAATAAGACTGATAATACCAAGTGATAGAAAGAATGTGAAGAAAATAGAATTCTTATGCAGTGCTGATAGAAGTATGAACTAGTACATCTGCCTTTGAAAACTGATTAGCAACATGCACCATACATTTGGGTGAAAGGATAACCTATAAGCATTTCCAGTCTTAGATATATTCTCAAAAGAAATGCACAAATGAATTTACCAGAACGCATGCATAAGAATATTTATAGAAGCTTTATTACTAATAGTTTAAGACTATAAACAACATTTTGTTTACTTTGATGTTTATCAACAACAGAAGGGATAAGTAGTGGAGTATCCCTACAGTGAAATATTATACAGCAGATAAAACCACTACTGATATAAATAGAAACATATATCCTGTATGTTGGTTGGGATGAGGTCATTCTGTGATAGTTCATTGAGATAACTCTTATTTATGTTTTTTTTTTGTTTTGTTTTTTGTTTTTTTGTGTGGTACTGGAGTTTGAACTCAGGGCCTTGGCGCTTGCATGCTTTGCAAGTGCTGTACCACTGAGCTGCCCCCTCAGCCCATTTTTTTACTTTTTGAGATAGGGTCTCACTAAGTTATACAGACTGCCTCTGGTTTTGAACTTGTGATCCTCCTTCTTCTGCCTCCTGAGTTGCTAGAATTATAGACGTGCGCCATCGTGCCCTGCTCTTACTGATATTATATTGAGTGTATGTTATATTTCAGTAATCTTCTTCCTTAAGTTGACCCAAAAACCAGTATCTTCTGTCATATCAGTTGTGTTTCCAGCTTGAACTTTTACCTTCCTATTTTGATTTTGGTTTCCTTAAGAAAAAAAAAAAAACAAGCTGGGTGTGGTGGCGCATACCTGTAATCCCAGCAATTTGGGAGGCAGAGACAGGAGGATTGCAAGTTCAAGACCAGAGACAATCTGCGTAATTTAGCGAGACCCCGGTCTCAAAAAAGTAAAAAATAAAAATGGGCTGAGCCTCAGTGCAGCTCAGTGGTACAGAACTTGCAAAACATGCAAGCACTGGGTTCAACCCCCAGTACTGCAAACAAAACAAAACAAAACAAAACTTTGTTATTTCATCGACTCTCTTGACATGCCATCCATTTTTTCTAACTTCACTTATTGTGGAGTCATGCTCCTGTTTAATAGGTGCTCTTTTTATATTCTACCAACTGTGACAAGTACTTCATTGACATTTTTGTTTTTTTCATGATCATTTTCAAAGATGTGCTCTTTATTTGTGTCTCTTCTTATTGAGTAGCCCTTTTATTAAAACCAGATTTGTAGACTTCTCTCCACCATTTCCTTTAACAAGGCGAAATTCATTTTGACTTATTTTCAGGAATTATAAGGACACTTGCCTTCTTTTTCATAATGGTCAGATTATCTCTTGAGATCTATACCTCAAGAGTAAATTGGTGTCCATTCTGGTTAGTACTTTATAGCAAATAGAGACCAGGATCATTGTTATGTTAAAATGTTCTTCTCATATTGTCTCAGTCAATCATACAACTGAAAACCCAGCACTGCCAGCATACATTTTACCTTGGCTATTGCTAGAATAAAGTATCAAGTTAGAATATATGATGGAGGTCTGTTTTTATGAGAGAAGGCCTAGTTGGTTTATATTCTTCAACTAGAAAATGGGATTCCTGCCAGGCACAGTGGCCAACGCCTATAATCCCACCAGTTTGGGAGGTGGAGGCAGGAAGATCTCAAATTCAAGACCAGAGACAGTTTGCGTAATGTAGCAAGACCCTATCTCAAAATAAAAAGTAAAAAAATGGGCTAGAGGTGCAGCTCATTGAAACAGTGCTTGCAAAGCCTGCACATGTGATGCCCTCGGCTCAACCCCTCAGTACTGCAAAAAAAAAAAAAAAAAAAAAAAAAAATGAGAAAGAAAGAAAAGAAAAGAAAAAATGGAAGGAAAGAAGGTAAGAAGGACGGAAAAAACAAGAAAAATGGAAGTTCTACTTAAAGTAGGTAATTGGAGGAGTTGGAGGAAACTGTGTTAGTGGATTTCTAGAAAGACTATTTTGAGCTGGAAGCCTTGCCCTGATCCTTTTGGTTTGTGTGCATTGTTAGCTGTGTTAAAGCCACCTAACCAGCATTAGTCAGCTCATCTGAACATCAGCATCAGATATTAGGCTAGTGACTTTGCCTAGAGGGAAGTGTTAGGTTTGGAAATTACTATTATTACAGAATAAGAGTGAATCACCTTGATAAACTGCCAAGTCTATTCCATTTAACCATCAAATTTTAGGATTACAAATAATGGGCAGAGTATAGGTGAAAACCCCCACCCCTTCTCCCTCATCCTGTAGATGTACCTTTTTCTCCTCCTATTATAAAAATAGCATTTATTGGTTACAAAGTTTAAAAACATAACTGTAGTTTTTAAAAAGAAGGCAGAAAGGGAAACATTGGAATCTAACCTAGGGATTTTTATTGCTAACAATTTGGTGTGATAGCCATCCAGTTTTATTATTTAGTATATCTATTTATATGTATTACATAGTTTTAGGACCACAGGCAAAATCCAATTTTACATTCTGTCATAAATAATGTAGTTTTTACCATGTACCTAGAACTGTGTCAGTTGTTTTACATATTTTCTCATTTAGTGCTCTCAATCACCCTATGTACAATTTGGGTTATTATCCTCATTTTACAGAAACAAACTTAAAGAGGTTAGATAACTTTCTCAAAGTTATATAGCCGACTAGAACATGGTAGATCCAAGATCTGAACTCAAATCAGGTGCTAAAATCATGGCTTTTTAATGTTAATTTCTTGTTATAGTAGCATGTATTAATTGTACAAATTGATAGGTTTCACTGTGACATTTCCAGACATGCATATATCATGCTTTGAACATGTCCACCCTCCCTTATACCTTTTCTTACCCTTGTTTCCCCTTCTGTTTGGTCTTCTTCCCTTCTCTAATAGTTGCTCTTTCGTTTTCAGGTCATTTTGGGGATGGGGTAAAACATATGAGAGAAAGTATATGATGCTAGACTTTCTGTGTCTGGCTTATTTTGCTTGACATGATGCCCTCCAGTTCCATCTATTTTCCTGCAAATGACAGGATTTCATCCTTTATGGCTGAGTAATATTTCATTACATATATCCATACACCATATTTTCTTTATTCATCTGTCTATGAGCACCTAGGCTGATTCCATGACTTAGCTGCTCTGGACAGTACTACAAAAAATGTGCAGGTACACAGGCATTTCTTTTGTATGCTGCCTTTGTTTCCTTTAAATACATACCCAGGAGTGGTATAACTGTATCATATGGTAGGTCTATTTGTAGTTTTTGAAGAACTTCTTTCTGTAGTGGCTATACTAATTTACATTGCCACCAATAGTGTACATGAGTTCCTCTTTCTCCACATCATTGCCAGCATGTTATCTTGGGGTGGGTTTTTGTTTGTTTTTGGTTTTGCTTGATAATAACTATTCTAACTGAGGTGCAGATGGAATCCCATTGTACTTTTGTATTTCCTTCATGGCTAAAGATATTGAACATTTTTTAGTGTTTGAGTATTTATTGGCCATTTGAACTACTTCTTCTAAGATGTGTCTGTTCAGATCATTTGCCCATCTATTGATTGGGTCACTTGTTCTTTTTGTTAAATTTTTAGAGTTCTTTATATATTCTAGATGTTAGTCCTCTATCAGATGAATAGCTAGCAAAGATTTTCTTCCATCCCATCAATTGTCTTTTCATTCTGTTGTTTTGTTTTGTGTATACAAGTTTTTAAATTTGATGTGATCCCATTTGTCAGTTCTTGCTTTTCTTTCCTGGTCTATTGGGTTTCTATTCAGGAAATTATTGCATGTTCTAATATCTTTAAGTGTTTCTTCTATGTTTTGTTCCAGTTTCAGAGTTTCAAGTCTAACCTTAAGACTTTTGATGCATTTTGAGTGGATGTTTGTATGGGGCGAAAGATAGGAGTATAGTTTCAATCTTCTACATATGGATGTCCAGTTTTCCCAACATCATTTGTTGAAAAGGCTGTCTTTTCTCCAATGTATATTTTTGGCTCCTTAGTTGAGAATCAGTTGGCTGTAGGTGCATGGGTTTATTTCTGAGTCTTCTGTTCTATGCTACTGGTCTGTGTGTCTGTTCATGTTTAATACCATGCTATTGTTGTTACTATGGCTCTGTAGTATATTTAAAAATCAGGGATTGTGATGCCTTCAGCATTGCTCTTTTCACCTGGATTGATTTGTTTACTCAGGTCATTTTGCGCTTCTGTGTGAATTTGAAGATTTTTTATTCCCCCCATAGTTCTGTTATTAGCATTTTGATGGTAACTGCATTGAATCTGTAGATCACTTTTGGTAGTATGACCATTTTCACAATATTACTTCTCTCAGCCCATGAACATGGAAGGTCTTTTCATCCTCTAGTATCTTCTTCAGTTTCTTTCTTCAGTGTTTTATAATTTTCATTGAAGAGGTCTTTCATCTCCTTGATTAGGTTTATTTATAGGGTTTTTTGTTTGTGGTGGTGGTTTTGAAGCTATTGTGAATGGATTGCTTTCTTGAATTCTTTTTCCAGTAATTTCATTATATGTGTGTAGAAAACTACTGATTTTTATATATTGATTTTGTATCCTGCTACTTTGCTGAATGTATCAGTTCTGAGTCTTTTGGTAGCACTTTAGGGTTTTCTAAGTATAGATTCATCTGCAAACAGGGATAATTTGACTTCCTCCTTTCCTGTTCATGTCCCTTTTATTTCTTTCTCTTGTCTAATTGTTGTGGCTAAAATTTCAAGTACTCTATTGATTAAGTATGATGAGAAGGATGTAAATGATACAACTTCATGAGCACAGGGGAAAAATAGGGGAATATAACCCATAAATGCATATGAATTTAAGTACATATTAATCAAAAGTTTCCATAAACTTTGTAAATTGAAGAAAATGTAACCAAAAGTGATGTAGCAGTTGCATATTGGAAAAAGGAAATGCTGTATTACTGTGTACCCTACGAACATTTATCAATAAAGGGAAAAAAGAAGAAAAACAATGAGAGGGGATACCTTTGTTTTATTCTTGATTTTAGAGAAATTGTTTTCAGTTTTTCCCCATCCAGTAAGATGTTGGCAATACACTTATTATATATAACCTTTATTATGTTGGGATATGACCCTTCTATACCTAATTTATTCAGGGCTTTTATCATTGAAAGGATGTTGAATTTCATCACAAGATTTCTCTTCATCTATTAAGATGGTTATGTGTTTTTAACTGTGATCCTGTTATGTGCTAGCTTACATTTATTGAATTCTAAAATCGTGTTCTCAACCTTATTCCATTGCTCTATAACTGCCTTTTTCTCTTTCTTTGTTTCTTTCTTTTTTGTGAGACAGAAACTTGCTATGTAGCCCAGGTGGGCCTGGAACTTGCCACCCTCCTACGTCAGCCTCCTGAATGCTGAGATTACAGTCATGCCCCACCACACTTGGCTGAACGTGCCTTTTTCACTTAGCAGTATATTTTGGACATTTTCTTGTGCAAATATACATATATATATATATATATATATATATATATATATATATATATATAATCTTGTCTTAATGGATATAAGTGTTCTATCAGTGTCCTGTAGTTTGTTAGCAAATATCAATTAATGGCTTTTTAATGGTATCTAATCTCTTCCTCCCCTCTTGTGCTAGTGTCACACTATTCTAATTATTATAGTTTTATGGTTTATTTTAATGTATTGTAAGACAAATCACAGGTTTTTCTCTGTAAACTTTTTTTTACCCTGAAGCAATTAATTCTCTACAATGATTGATATTCAGTTTATAATGTTCTCTAGTGTCCTCCCTGTTATGATCTTTACTGAAATTGTGTTAAACATTATGTTGTTGTTGTTAGGTGCCGTCAAGTCGGTATCCGACTCATAGCAACCCTCTGTACAACAGGGGAAACACTATTGTCAGTGCTTCTCTGCTGTTCATAGGGTTTTCAATGGCAGATTGATTTTTGGGAGGGGGTTGCTAGGTCCTTCTCCCAAGCCTACAGCATCTGGTGTTCCCAGGCGGTCTCCCATCCAGGTACTAACCAGGCCCGACCCTGCTTAGCTTCCGAGATCTGACGGGATGGGATGCCACAGGGCTATGGCTGCAGGCACGTTAAACATTATAGTGGGTAGAATTTTTATCAACATAACATTAATCAAAATAGATAGTTTTAAGTGCAAGGTCTGGCTGGGAAAAGTTTTAGGTCAGTGTTTTAACCCCTAGTCTAGGAGCATGTGGACCTAAAATATTTACTTGCTTGGCTGTTATTGGAGCATGTGAGTATAGCCACAGAGTCACTAACAACCATGGTTCTGGGATTTGGGGGTCATGGATCACTTTGAAAAGCATTTGGAAGATATATGTTATCTTCAAAAGCATATAAACATAAACTTTACATATAATTGCTGGGCATTAGGGAGCCCTTGAAATCCATTTATGGATCATAGGTTAATAATTCTTACAATGAGAATCTAAGAATACCAAAGTAAAGGTAGTAACTAGTCTAGAAAAGTATAGTAAATGACTGAATGGGTTATTATATTATTGTGTGCAGAGAGAAATATTACTATTTGTGTGATACATAGGTTGACCTTCATATTGGTACCCATATAGTAAAATTAAAATATTGAATTCCTCTAATGACCTGAATGAGAATGGGGACTTTGAGTAACAATCTTAGAGATGTCTAGGCTAAATGAACAACACTTAGAAAAGCAGTAAGGATGATAGTTAGGCCAGGGTGTGAGAACATGAACTTGCAGATTGCTTAAATCTGGATTTGAAGCTCAATTTTATCATTTACTAGCTATGAGAATTTAGACATTTCATTCATACTTCCTGAATCTAAACATATTACACTTGTTATTAATAACAACAACAATAAAATAGTCAAGAAAATAAGACATTTCTAAAGTTAAATATGAAGCTCTTGGTAAGAAGAGTTAAAGCAGAAGAACAAGATATTCAAAGTGAGTTTGGATTAAGTTCTTTGTAGTTAGAAGGTAGTTGTTAAGTGAGGCATGCTGGTGCAATCCCAGCACCTATTCGGGAGGCTGAGGTAGGAGGATTGCAAGTTCCAGGCCAGCCTGGACTACACAATGAGATTGTGCCTCAAAACAAACAAACAAACAAAGAGCATAATGGTTAAGTATGGGAGTAAATCCTAGATCAACCACTTAGCAGTTCTGTGACCTACTCCATTGATAAATAAAATGCAGATGATGGTATCTGCTTCCTGGGAGTTATAAAAATCGAAGGAGATATTACATACAAAGTGTTTAGTACAGTTGTTGTTGTTGTTGTTAGTTGCCATTGAGTCAGCATCTGACTCTATGACCCTACGTACAATAGGCAAAACAGTATTTTTAGTGCTTCTCTGATATTCATATGATTTTCAGTGGCTGATTGTTTTTTGGGAATGGGTTGCTGGGTCCTTCTCGCAAGCCTACAGCACCTGGTGTTCCCAGGCTGTCTCCCATGCAAGTACTGACCAGGCCCAACCCTGCTTAGCTTCTGAGATCGAATGCCACAATGCTATGGCTACAGGCACAGTTCTTAGCACAGAGTAAAGTGTTTGTTTGTTTGTATTTTTTTTGTTGTTCTTTGTTTGTTTCCTGGGTCAGAGTCTTGCTATATGGCCAAGGCCAGCCTCAAAGTATGATCCTCCCACCTCAGTCTCCCATGTGCTGGGATTACAGATATGTGCCACCGCACCCAGCATTACTGTTAGCTATTGAATTAATGCACTCATATAATGTGACCTAACACAAAAGTTCAAATGACCAGGAATTTTTGTTGTATATCTGCATAATACAGTATGTAGAATTTATTTTCAAAATGAGGAATTTATTCAGGTTATTAAAACAGTCCAGTTTTATACCCCTACATCTGTATTTCTACATAATGACATTAAAGAAATATAAAATTTCAAAGTAACTTCTAAGTGCATCAAAGATTAAAGTGCTATTTATGTTTTTATTCTCATTTGCTAAAAGTGAGTAAATTAGGTATTATTTGTTCGACTAACCAGATTCAATTAGCTATAACCCTTTATTGTCCTAACGATCATTATTATGTATGTGTTGATGTATATGACCATGAGGGGAAAATTCAATTAAGCCTGTTAAGCATTATATCTAAATAAATTCCAGTGTTTTCTTTCACCTGTTTAGCTTTTCAAATAAGGAATATATCTTTTAAATTTTTAGCTAAAATTAAAATTAATTTTTCCTTTATGTAAGAAAAAGAACAGACTGAAATTATACCTTATACTGATCATTTATAGAAGATAATCTTAACTGAAGGGCTGGGATTTAGCTCAGTTGGTAGAGCACTGCGCTGTAGTCTCTGAGATCCTGAGTTCAATCCCCAGCACCGCAAAAATGGGAGAAGGACCTGGCAATCCACTCCCAAGGCAATCCCAAAACAGTCAGCCATTGAAAACCCTATGAGGGTCGCTATGAGTCAGATACCGACTCGATGGCACCTAACAACAACAACAACAACAACAATCTTAACTGATGGCAATCTACTTCTGGTATGCCTTAAGTAAAAGTGGCATCTTTTAGTAAATCCAAGGTGTCTACTTGACTAGTAAAGGTATATTCTTGACTTTTGTGGGAATAATTAAGAGAGCAGTAGGTACAAGACATTTTTATTCCAACTATTCAAAAATTAGGTTGTAATTTGTAAATTTTTCTAAAAGGATTTAAAAATGGCTTTAAGGAATATACTGTTTGAGAACTTTAATTATAAGTTAATTTTCTCTGATTAAAAATGGAGTGCTCCGAATATATAATATATAGTTGGTATGAAAGAAAAAATTAATGAAAAACTAATGCCCAAAATGCTTTTATAATAAGATTTCTATGTCTAAAGTAGTGATCAAGTTAATCTAAGATGAAAGAAAAATGCTAAAATTCCTTCACTAGTGATCAGCACTTAGTGAGGCCCTTTACTTTTGTAAAAATGTTTATAGTTACAGAAGTATTTTATATTTTTATATGATTAAAATTTAATTCCCTTTCTTATTTTTAGATTGGCTTTCTTGTCTATTTTCTTGTCTTTTTAAAAAACTAATGGAACCAAATATAAGATGGTACCACTGTCTTCTCCTTCTTTTGTATAATCTTGTTGCATGTCTCTACATAGGCTGTTCTGGCCACTCATCATAGTAACCAGCTGGGCCATTTCACCTGCTGGAGCCATTAAAGAGGACTCTCTCCCCCTAGATTAATCCCCTCCGACATTAGTTTTTTGCACTGACAACTGCAGCAGGCATTCAGAATTTGCAGGTGGCCAGTGTGACGCACATAATTGCCTACAATTTTAGGCAATGAATAAAAATGGTCTACATTACTTGTCAAAGGTTGTATATGCAGTGCCAAGTGAGATCTATGGGAAGCCTTTTAGGGTTTAAAGAACAGTTAATAGCAAGGCTGCACAGGGCTTTTTTAATCATAATGCATTTGTAATATAGCACTTTGATCTTCTCCTTGTAGGAAATGGTGTTACATTAGCTACTTTTAAACATTTATGAGTGAAATTCAGTTATAGAAGAGTAAAAGTGATTATTCTTAAGCAGAACATGTTAGATTTCATTAAAAGTTTTCAGCTTGCCCCTTCCTTGTTAAAATCTGTGGGAAGTCCTTTTCCTGGAGGGTTTCAAATCAGGATCTAAGAATATAAGGCTTTTTCCTTATTTTTTTTCCTGTTGGTAACAGCAAGATTTGGAAGGAAGGTATACTAAATATTGAGATAATTTATACAAGTGGACATTTATAGGAGGATGATTATGTTAAAGTAAAATACATTCATGAAAATCCAAGAACTCTATTAATAATAATTGTGTGTTACAATAAATGTTGAGAAATGCATATTTAAAACATACCCATAAATTATCTTTAACCAAAAAAAAAAAAAAAAAGCCTCCTAACCTCCGCCTCCCCCCTTAAAAAAACCAAAAACCCCAGATGACTCTAAATGTGCTTCTTCTGGAAGAGCTAAGTTTGACCTTTCAGACCTGAGACCCTTTTATTAACACCTGCCTGTAAGGAGAACCTTGCCACACGCAGCTTTTAGATTCAGAACCACAAAACTGATGAGGAAAGGCTTGAAGGGTTCAGTTTGTGTCACTTGCTGTTTGCCGTTTCCATTTCACAGATGATTAATCTTTCTGTGAAGAAAGGCCAAGAGAAACAAAGCACATTGGGCTCTTCCTGCAGTTACTCCTTCTGAATGCACACTAGCTTGCTAACTAAAAGGCCTTTAGATTTCCAGCAGAGAGAGATGTTCTGAAAGTGAATGCAGCTGGTTGGAGGTCACCAGTGCAGGGCTCTTGCCATTGTGTAATGGAGGCTTTGGCAGGTTGGGGTGGGGGAGCTGCTGAGAAGTGGGCAGGGAGAAGGTGTTGGCAAAAAAATTAATTCAGAAGAAAAAGGGTTCTGGTCAGTTCATTTAATATTTTGGAGGGTAGATCATCAGTAGTAGGCTCAATTTCATCTATTTTGGTTGTTTGTTTGTTTTTAAGGAAAAAAATATAATTTAGTCTCTCTCCAGTATATTCCACCCCCTATTTCCTAATAGAATGTTTGTCTTGCATGTGACATCACTAAGTAATGTTAACTCTTATATTTTTCTCTGATGTGATTGAATTGTCTTGAAATTTTTCAGACTGTTACTAATTTTGCTCTTTCATTTTTGTATGAAATTTAATGCCTTGACAATATTTCATTAGTATTTGTTTCTTAATGAGATACTAAAAATAATTATTTGTGTGGCTTAGTTCTGCTTTCATTAAAAATTATTTTTATTTTTGGGATTTATAAACTCCTAATTTCAATATTTAATATCTAAATGCATAGCAATCATCTAGCATTTACTTTTTTCTCAATCATGTATAGGACATAATGTGCAAAGTCAAATCCTGGGTTATAGATCAAAAGAAACCTGTTCGCTTCTATCATGATTGGAATGACAAAGAGGTAAGTTATAAATATCATGTCATCTGTTACTGCCTTTGCTTTGCTTTCTTAGAGAACAAATTAGAATTGTCCTCATTTTATACATATTGTATACAGTTAAACTTTTATTACTGTCAGCAATTGCTTATCCTCAAACTTGTTACTTTTTTCTTTTCCTTTATCCTTTATTCTTGGTATTTCATAGCAGGTAATCTTTTGCAAATAAGAATTATAAAAATGAAAATGCCTTTGTTTGAAAGAAAATTTATTTTCAAATCATTCAATGTTTTACTCCATATTTACTCAACTTTTAAAAGGAGTTCATTCTATTTCCTACTTTAGATCGAAGTGTTGAATAAACACTTATTTTTTACTTCAAAACCAATGGTCTACTTGGTTAATCTTTCTGAAAAAGACTACATTAGAAAGAAAAACAAATGGTAAGTTTTTCCTCTCCAAGTATACCCAGATACATATCTATACACGTACAAATACACATACATATGTACTTACTACCTTGTTTGATTTTAATATATTTTCCTTATTATAAAAAGTGTAAAATGGATGGAATCTCTTAATTGATTTGCAGTGAGAGAACTTTAAAAAACTGAATTTAATTAGGTAATTCTGAATCATACACATTTACTTATCAGATTTATTAGATATATTGTTTATTTCTGTTACAGACTGATAATAAATGTAGTCAGAATGAAATTTACTAAGCTAGGAATTCCTTTTTTTTTTTTTTTCTTGCGGTACTGGGGGTTGAACCCAGTGTCTCGTGCTTGCATGCTTTGCAAGTGCTGTATCACTGAGCTGCACCCCCAGCCCATGCTTTTACTTTTTGAGACAGGGTCTCGCTAAATTTTGCAGATTCCCTCTGGTCTTGAACTTGTGATCCTCCTGCCTCTGCCTCCCAAGTTGCTGGGATTACAGGCGTGTGCCTGGTTTAAGCTAGGAATTTCTAGCTGTATTTCATTAAATGATATTACAAGTGACTTTAAAATATCCACTGTGGGTTGTAGCTAGACATATTTTTTTCTTTTATCTCCCCCGCTCCCCGGTACTGAAGGGCTAAACCCAGGGCCTTGCATATACTTTGCAAGCTCTCTACCACTGAGCTGCACCCCAAACCCCTTTTTCATTTTTTATCTTAAGACATGGTCTCACTTAGTTACACAGGTTGCCTCTGGTCTCAAACTTAGAATTCTCCTGCTTCTGTCTCCCAAATTGTTGGGATTACAAGTGTGTACCACCACACCTGAGCTGGATATAAATTTTAAAATCCACATTAAATGCTTTAACAAAAAAAGCTATTAGGGACCAAAAATACTAGGTATCTGTTTCAAATACTTTTTAAGTGTATCAAGGTAAAAATTATGCATTCATGTATTGTCATATTTGACAGGTTACCAAAATGTACAAGATTTGTTTTTCTTCCTAAAAATCAAAAAAATTGTGTGTTCATGTGGGCACATACGCATTTGGAGTAATATTCACTTAGACTTCTTTCTCTGGAACCTTAGCGTTTTATAGTATTGAGTCATCGAAACAAATCAAAAGTATCCAAAGCAAAATATCTGAATTCTCCTAAAATATATTGTCGATTTCTCCCTGTACTTCATTAAGTACTTAGATGCACATGGTTTCAATTTTCCATTAAAAATTCTCATTTCCATATGATATCAAAGAGTGAGAAGGCTTTAAACTGAAAAATAAACATTCATAGACTGGAAGCCAAAACAATAATTAATGTCAGATGGTTAACTCCAATAAATCATTAGAATAAATTCTGTGAAATTACTGCAACTAAAAATGCCCTGTTGATATTACTGTAAGACATTTTGTGTTCCTGATAGGAAGTTGAATTTAACCTCTTTATTGGTAATGTTCTAGAATGCATAAATTTAACAAAATATAGTTCAGACTGGTCGGTGTCCTCCAGCAAGTACATAACTGAAGTGCTCAGTTCTGTCTTGTTTCAAATTCTTATAAATTTAATGATTAATGTGTTAAAAATCATTACCTTTAGGAAGGAATTTTAAAATTTATTATTTGACCTCAGTTAATAAATCTTCTTATGGTAGTATGAATGGTAAGGTTTCCTGAGGCTGGATGAAACAATACAGACATCAAAGTTTACATGAAAAGGATGAGTCAGTTTCCTTGCCCAAAGGGGCTTCTCACACCTGTATTTGGATGATTACAGGTAGAACTCCCTGGCTCTAATTGTATAGTAAATACCATTTCCCAGACCCTAATGGTAGACAGACTGCTTAGGAGACGCCAGTCTGTGATTTAGCTGTCGCCAGACACCCCATGTTTTTTGTGAGACCAGTTGTGATGATGATATGGTTATAGCCAATTGAAAGTAAGCTCTTGACTAAATAACAAATTTTAATTTATAACAATGTAGATATATGAATGATCTTGTTTTATAAAGTCAAATTTTAGTAGTTTTTATGAATAACTAATGATCTGGCTTGAGGTTGGGGTATGTGTGTTGGGGTGGGGGTCCAGATATTGTGGAAGTTAGCGTAATTGTAGCTGAAAGATCAAAGACTGGGTAACTGAGTGATGTTCCAGAAGAGAATTTACCACATAGCCATTTTCTATACAGTTTCTGCCGCCTGCTGTTCCTATTTTCCCTCAAGCTAGCCATTGACTACCCCCTGTGCATCCCTGCTCGTAAAAAATGATTGAGGAAGTATTTGTCATGTATTTATGAGTGAGAAACATTGTGTGATAGGGAATGGCATCTACTGGAGCCAGAAAGATTGCCATTTTCCTTTCATTCAGCCACTCTGCTCCAGCTTTAAGTCCTCTGTTTATGCAACATAGCCTTTGTATTAAAGTGCAGAATAAATTTTTATTATGAAGGATATGAACACTACGTTTTCATCATTTATACCACTGCAAGCAGATGTAAATAGTTAAAATTCATTTTAACTCCTAAGTCCATTTAATTGTGTTAGCATCTTTGTTTTTTGGTGATGTTTATATCTAAGCTCCATTTGCATTAGAGTTGCTCATTTAGCAGAAGAAAAGTTTTTGTTTATTAAGGTTAGCATGTAATGTTACTGTAGCAAATTAAGACTGATGCAGGAAGCAGTAATAGATACATTCATGAGGGCTGAGGGTGTAGCTGAGTGGTACAGTTCTTGCCTTTCATGCAGGAGGGCTTGGGTTTGATCCTTAGTGCACAAAAAGAAAAAAAAAGACAAAATAAAAGATATATAAATAAATGTTCACAAGTCTTTCAGATCTAGAACAGTCAGGAAAGAGAACAAGGGTAAACTTCTCAAAAACCTATTCCTCAAAAGAGTAAGTCTACAGCTGTACCACCCTGATGTCCAGTCCCATCTAATCTCAGAAGCTAAGCAGGGTCAGACCTGGTTAGTCTTTGGATGAGAAACCACCTGGGAATAACAGGTGCTGTAGGCTTGGGAGAAGGACCTAGTAGCCCACTCCCAAAAAACAATCAGCTATTGAACACCCTATAAATAGCAGAGAAGCACTGACATAATGCCAGGAATGGCACAGTGTTGGGTGGTGTTTTGTTCTGTTGTACATAGGGTCACTATGGGTTGGACCTGACTCAGTGGCACCTAACAACAAGAAAACAAAAGATTAAGGACCCCTGGGTCAGATTTTGTTTCCCAAACTACAAGTTGCAATGCACTACACTCAAGGATGAGAGTTTTGACTAGCTCAGAAATCATAGAACTGTTAAGAGTAAGAGAGACTGAATAGGGCCTTTAAGGAGGGCTTTAGAATAGAGATTGGGGAGAGTGCAGGTTTGCCTGGGAAAATAGAAAAGGAAAGGAGACTCTGCTAATTTGAGCTATTTCAGTGGTTTGCCTCATATATCCTGCTTGTGCAGAACAGTAGAGAGTTATTTTCTCTGCCCTTTTTTCCTGTGCTGCATGTTTCTCAGTCACAAAACCTACCTTTGGAGTTAATGTTGTAGTTCATCTACTAAATGAGTTAAGTAAACTTTTGAAAACTACACCAAAATGCTGGGTACCATTTCTAAGTGTTTCTGTAAGAAAAATGAACTCTAAGAAACTTTGAGAATATGTTCTATTTGTACATTAAGGAGCAGGTATGATCAAGAAGCTTGATTTATCAAGAAAAATATTACTTTGTTGCATAATGAAAATAGCATAAGCCTTATTACCAATATTTATAAATATTTATAAATAAAAGGGGATATAAAAATACTACTTTAAAATTGGAAATACTAGTGCTCTGGTCTCTATTTGCTGCTCACTAGCTCTTTGGCTTTGGGAAAATTACCTAGCCTTTCATGTAGAAAGTAATTCATTCATATTGTTCAAATAAAATGTGTTCTATATAAATAATATTTCTCAAATTATCATAGCTCAAGAATAATTCAATAACAGAGAAAGGACTTGTTTGACCTTCTGAATTCATTGTGTGGATACTACATCCCCTTATTTTTCCCTTCTGTTTTATGGATTAAGAAACAAAGTGGGGTTTTTCCATTTTTACGTGTGTGTGTGTGTGTGTGTGTGTGTGTGTGTGTGTGTAGAACAGCAAAATTCCCATGATATCACTGTCCTGTGATTTTGTCATTTGCAGTTTAGAAGATTTTGTTGTCATTTGACTTCTATTAGTGTAAGTTATTTTTAAAATTTTTTTGCAGGGAGCAGTTCTTGGGGGTTGAACCCAAGGCCTCACACACGCTAGGCAAGTTTTCTACCACCTGCAGCCATAGCCCTGTGGCATCCGATCCCGTCAGATCTCGGAAGCTAAGCAGGGTCAGGCCTGGTTAGTACCTGGATGGGAGACCGCCTGGGAACACCAGAAGCTGTAGGCTTGGGAGAAGGACCTGGCAACCCCCTCCCAAAATTCAATCTGCCATTGAAAACCCTATGAACAGCAGAGATGCACTGACAATAGTGTTTCCCCTGTTGTACAGAGGGTCGCTATGAGTCGGATACTGACTCGATGGCACCTAACAACTACAACAACAACACCCACAACCCTTTAAAATTTTTATTTTCTTTCAGTTTTGAGATGATCTTGCTATGTTGCCTAGGCTGCTTCTGGCCTCAAACTCAGAATCATCCTGCCTTTGCCTCCCAAGTTACTTAGATTACAGGCGTGCCCCATGGAACCTATCTTAAGTTATACTTTATCATAGTAGCATCATTTTTAGGAGTTTGTTCTTTAAGAAGCCTTTTAAAACAGTTCCATTATGATCTCTTACATTTTAGTTTCTCTATTTTTTTAATGTATGTATGTGCATGTTAGATGTGAGACAGTGAAAGTAAAGAATTAAAGGAGATCATCCTTAAGGTTCCCTTCTAGTTCTGGATTGTTTTGTTTTGTTTTGTTTTTGAGGTGCTCGGGATTGAACCCAGGACTTCATGCATGCTAGGCAAGCACTTGACCACTGAGCTAAACCTATACCTCTTAGAATTTTTATGATTTTAATGAGTTGGAATACACTAAATTCTTAAAGAAAAAAATGCCCATTCAAATATCTAGTATCTTCCCAACCCTCACATATACATTTGTCATGATAGGATTTTTTTCTAACTGGATCTCTGTATAGTGTTCCTGAGAGTGAAAAACCCAATTTAAGAACAACTTTTCTGGACTCAGTTGGAGATAAGACATGGTCTTCTTCCTACTCCTTTTCTCCCAAAACTCAATCCCCTGAAAATAAGGGTTTTTCTGGGTTTTACCATGTTCCTTCACCTATCTCCTCCTGGTAGACAGCTATTGCTCTGGCTTGATTGAGAACAAAGTAAAGATAAAACCTATCGAAGAATTGGCATATCTGTATTTGAAACTGGTAATGTCACTCAAACTTTTAGATTCTCTTATTTTAAAGTGACCTAGAAGGCATTTCCCCATCAAAAACCTTAGATTCCAAGACTCACCATGAAACCTTACTTAACTCACAGTATAGTAGATAGAAATAGTACAGTTTAGGTGAGATATACTTTGGCATTGGTGACCATTTTGATCACGAGTTTTTAAATTCTGCTCAAAAATGTTGTGAAAGAATTGGCTTATGAACTTTTAATACACCTTTTTTTTTTTTTTTTTTTAAGTTGGCATTGCATATATCCATTCAGTCTTTTCGGATGTTTTATATCAAGGAGGAAAGGTTTTTTTTTTTGTTTGTTTTTGTTTTTTTTTGCGAGGTACTGGGGGTCGAACCCAGGGCCTCACACTTGCATGCTTTGCAAGTGCTGGACCACTAAGCTGCACTCCCAGTCCTTTTTTTTTTTTTTTTTTTTTTTTTTTTTTTTTTTTTTTTTTTTTTTTTTTTTTTTTTTGTACTTTTTTGAGACAGGGTCTTGCTAAGTTACGCAGACTGCCTCTGGTCGCAAACTTGCGATCCTCCTGCATCTGCCTCCTGAGACGCTGAGATTACAGGCGTGTGCCACTGCGCCCAGCCAGGAGAAAAGTTAATTTCACAAAAAAGTAATTATGAATATAAATTTCAAATTTATATTGCTTATAAGACTTTGAGCTCAGTGAAAACGTAATGTTTTCTTTTTCCTTTTTAAGCAAATAAAAATTATTGAATCCTTCTCCGTGTCACGTGTAAACAGTAAAAGCTCTTATTCCCATAAAGCCATAGTCTCATGTGGTAATAGATATCAAGAAATGATTAGAATAATAAATAAAAGCAGAGTAAGTGGAGGTGTTTTTTTAGTTAGGGTGGTTAGGAAAAGCCTTACCAAGTAAGGGCATCCACCATGAAAGAATCTGAGGAAAGCTCAGACCAGGGGAGAAGGAATGGCAAATCCAAAGGCTCTGAGGAGGCTGGACTGAGTAAATATGGGGGAAAAAGTTAATGTAAAGGAAGACTGAGAGGGAGACAGGAGTCAGTGCATGTAGAGGTTGATAAGCCATGGTAACAACCTTGGATTTTATTGTGTTGTTGTTGTTGTTAGGTGCCATCGAGTCGGTATCCGACTCATAGCAACCCTCTGTACAACAGGGGAAACACTATTGTCAGTGCTTCTCTGCTGTTCATAGGGTTTTCAATGGCAGATTGATTTTTGGGAGGGGGTTGCCAGGTCCTTCTCCCAAGCCTACAGCTTCTGGTGTTCCCAGGTGGTCTCCCATCCAGGTAC
>VMDO01015603.1:0-50618 GCA_007922755.1 Pedetes capensis
ATTTCTTCAAAATAAGTAAACTGGATTTATGAGTAATGGCATCATATATTTCAGAGTAGGTTATGTTTTAGCAGAAATTTTAATGTACTTTTTTATAAAAAGTGATAATTTCTGCTTTTATGTGTTCAATTACCTCTGAAGACTACGACATGATGTAATGCTTATTTCATTGTACATAATGTCTGCTTAAGTTATCAAATATTTTAATCTTTATCTTCCTTCCAAACAATGCAAGTAAAATCACCACTGGTATCAGTGTTACTCTATATTGAAAGTGCTCCAGTGGTCTCTGATATTCAGAAACTTAAAAATAGACTGGTTCCATGATGCATGCTTATAATCCCAGTGACTCAGGAAGCCCAAGCAAGATCATGATTTCCAGGCCAAAAGGAGCCTAGGCAACTTAAAGAAACCATGTTTCAGAATGAAAATAGAAAAAGGTGCTAGGAGTGCACCTCAGTGGTAAAAAAGAAAAAAAAATATTAAGTATATCTGCTTTTCTAATTCAATATTATACTTACATTTATTTATATTTAATTCTCTATTTCCATACTTTATGCTATACTTATTTCTATACAAATGTGCAATCCCATTTCATTTTTTTAAACAGAAATGAAGTGAAACTATAGAATGTGTTCAACACCTTTTTTTACACTTAGTACATTGTGAACATTTTCCATACTAACACTATTAATAAGTGAGAATGATTATATAGCACTTACTATATTCATGGTACTGAGCTAAAAGTTTTATATATGTTAACTCATATAATTGTTGCAACAACACTATGAAGTAATTCCTACCATTATTCCTGAGTTATATAAGGTAAGATAAGCACAGAGAGCCTAAATAGCTAATCCATGATGACCAGTTCTAAATTCTATACCAAATAGTCTGGCCCCAGAGAATTTACTGATCAATACCGCACTATACTTCCTTTCTATAAAGAAGTCACTTTCATCCTATGTAATAGCTGCATGCCATTACACAATATAGATGCATCATGACGAATTTCAGATTTTTGCAGTGGATAGACTTTTAGATTATCTGTAATTTTTCAGTACTATAAATAACATGGTGATAAACATTTGTATGCATATAATCTTTTTTTTCCTCATTTTTCTGGTACTTGAGAGTTGAAACCAGGGCATTGCATATACTGTGCAAATGCTCTACTACTAGGCTGTATGCTCAACCCTTTGTGAATTTTTTTAAGACAGGGTCTTGCTAAGTTGCACAAGCTGCATCTGGCCTTGAATTTATTGTCCTCCTGCCTCAGCCTCCCCAGTCACCGTGATTACAGGTATGTGCTACTGTGTCTAGCTCATATAATCTTGCATATGATATTGCAGTTTTAGTTTTTATAATTTAGTTTTGTAGGAAATAAATATATAAGTTTAAAGAGTTTAAAATAAATAAGTTTATAAAATAAATAAGTTTAAAATAAATAAGTTTAAAGAGTAATCACATTTAAAATTTTTGTAAGTAAGGAGCCCTAAAACATGTCCATATCAGCTGAATGCTATGGCCTGTTCCAGTGATTCAGGAAGTGGAGGTAGGAGGATTGCAAGTTTGAAGCAAGAGGTAACCTGCACATTAGTAACACCCTGTCTTAAGAAAAAAAAAGTGAGAGCGCCCTGGCAGAAACAGGGAGATTTGTTCTAGCAGGAAAAGAAAATTATCAGCTACACAGAGACATGCTGCCAGGAAATCCACCAGCAATTTCTCCCACGCTTGGACTGCACAGAGAGTGGAGAGAGCCTGGGGGTCAACCAAATTGCGATACAAAGTGGAGAAGAACTAGAGAAACCAAAGTCGACACTCCCTCATTGCCAAGACTGCAGAGCACAGACAGCATACAGCTCAGGGAAAATTTCACATGGGTGTCTGTAGCTGAAATCTTCCATGGAGTGCAACCCTAGCAACCTGCCAACATCCTGACAATAACACACAGGCAGCACTTCCCTTGGAGAGCAACTGATGAGTGAGTCTCAGACACCAGTTGCAGCCACCATCCGCCCTGTCACAGAGGTCCCAGCATCCAGTTTGCAATAGGAGAATGCTGTGGCATGAGTCCCACATGGGAGTGCAGGACTCAAATCCACCAGTAGTGGCCCAATATCAGTCCACCCATTGTAGCATGGGATCAGTAAGCAAGCATGGTGGGGCTTGGGACACAATGAAGGCAGAGCACACCTGGACAGTGGGTGCTGCTTTAGCCTACAGTGCAGTTGCCATTCCCCCATGACAGAAGTCCTGGCCACAGAGTTTGCAACAGGAGAGTGCTGTGGTGCAACCCCCACACCTGTGGTCAAGCCTCAGATCTACCAGGGATGGCACCATATAATCCTGCCTACTGAAGTGTGGTATCAGTGAGTGAGCACAGTAGGGCTCAGGACACAAGAGTGGACAGAGGGCCCACCATTGAGATCTGGCTCAAACAGCCATCTGCTCCTGCCATTTGAGCTACACTCTCTGAACTGAGATCTTGGAGCACGAGCTGTGTGCAGGAGGTAGAAATCTCAAAAGGACAGCAGGGTTCACTCTGCCTCTTTGCTAATGTAGCACAAGCAGAATATGCTACAGGCCAGATCTCTGAGAGCACCCTGAAACCGGGTCCAGCTCAAGAGACCAGCAAGGAATTTCCGTCATTATTCCCCACTGTAGGGACACTGTGCAGAAACCCCTCCCCCTGACCCTCCAGCTTTCATGGAGAGAGTGGATAGAGAAAATCACTTTCCCTGCAGTGGAACTGAGAAATCTCAAAATAAAGCTGTCTTCACTGCTTTACACAAAAGAAGAATGGAAATGGATCTATGGACAGAGACACCAGCAAGGATGAAGTTGAACAACACCTGTACAGCTTTCCCTGACAGCTGCAGGTAGGAAGGAGAGACTGTGGAATACTGGGCAAAGACTTTCACCTAAGGGAAAAAAGGTGAGGCCCTCTCAGAGGGTTGAAGACTGTTGCTGGTAGTAGAAAAGGAGGTTAAACTGGATTTCTCTAGTATACAATACTTCTTCACCTTCTTTTCTTTGTAGGTGTTCGTGTGTGTGTGTGTGCATGTTTTTTGTTGTTGATGTTGTTTTCATTGTGTTTTTTCTTCATTGCTTGTTAGTTTTGTTACATCCTTTATGTCTGTATTTGTCTTGATGTTGTTCTGTACTGTTTTGACATTGCTTCCCTTCTGTTTTTTCTTCATTACTTGTTAGTTTTGTTATTGTTTTTGTCTGTGTGTGTCTTGATGATGTTCTTTTCCATACTTTTTGTTTGTTTGTTTGTTTGTTTGTTTTTGCAGTACTGGGGGTTGAAGCCAGGGCCTCACACTTGCATGCTCTGCAAGTGCTGGATCACTGAACTTCACCCCCAGCCCATTTTTTTTTCACTTTTTGAGACAGGGTCTCACTAAGTTACACAGACTGCCTCTGATCTCGAACTTGCGATCCTCCTGCCTCCACCTTCTGAGCTGCTGGGATTACAGGCATGGTCCACCGTGCCCAGCTTCCATACTGTTTTGATGTTATTGTTTTCCTTTTGTTGTTTTCTTCATTGCTTGTTAGTTTTGTTTCATCGTTTTTGTCTCTGTGCATTTTGATGTTGTATTTTTCTGCACTGTTTTGGGTTTCTACCTTTTTTTCTTATTTTTTCTTTTTCCTTTGTTAGTTTATTCTGGTTGTGATTGTGTGTGTGTGTGTGTGTGTGTGTGTGTGTCTGTGTGTGTGTGTGTGTTTCTTGTATTCTGATCTGATGTTTTTTTTTCTTTTTTTGGGTGGTTGTTCATTTTGTTCTGCTATTTTTTTCTTTGTCTTTTCCTATCTTCTCTCACTCCATTTCCCCCAGTAGAGAAATAGAGACTCTTTCCACTTTGGAATAGTGAACTGGAGAGTGAGAAACTAATGAATGGAGTGTCTAGGGCATGGAGAAGAGATACTAGGTTGTAGATCAATCAGGGGCTGGGAATGCAAGGGATGGAGGAACACTGAAGGGAACAGCACTGAATACAGAGTCTGTAGCATATTGTAGACATCAGGGACTGAGGCTACAAACTATGTGGGAGGAGAGTGATAGAAAAGTGCCAGAGATGCATCATCACTTAAACTCAAAGGAATGCCAGAGGAAGAAGATCTTCACACTCAGAATGATGCAGAAACTAAATCCTAGACCAAATAATGGGCAAACCTCAGCAAAAAAATACATAAAACATGAAAGTACATGCTGAATCCAAATATCCCATAGGCAAAAGCTTCTCAACAATTTCAAGCAATCCTGACTACTAGAGATGTCAGAATCAGAAATCAGAATTTTGATTATAAATGTGCTAAGAGATACCAAAGCTAACACCAACAATACCCTTGAAATCTTGGACAAGATAACTCATGTGGAGTCTGTATTCTCTAAGGAGCTAGAAAATATTAGGACAAATCATGCATGAATCCTTGAGATGCAGGGAAAGCTGAATGAAATAAACACTTTCAATAGAATCCTCAACATCTAGAATGGATGAGGCTGAATAGAGGATCTCATATGCAGAAGGAGTACAAGATATTAATTACACACAAGCTAAGATGGAGAAAATGACACAATATTATGAACAGGATCTCCAAGAGGTTTCAGACAAAATGAGAAGATGAAACCTAAGGATTCAGGGAGTTCAAAAAGGAGCAAAAAGCAATACAAGAGGATTAGGAAATTTATTCCAAGAAATATTTAATGAAAACTTCCCAAACTTAATGAAAGAGATGGATACCTATACAACTGAATCATTCAGAACTTTGCTCAGAGTAGATCAAAACAGATCCTCCCTATGACATATTATTGTACAAATGCATACCTTAGACAGCAGAGAAACAGTTTTCAAAGCAGTGAAGTAAAACTCCAACTGACTTACAAAGGCAAACCCATTAAAATAACTGCAGACTTCTCCACATCAATATTGAAGGCTAGAAAAACCTGGACACATATCATTCAAGTTATGAAAAGGAACAAATTTCAAGCAAGAATATATAACCCAGCAAAGTTATCTTTTAAAATAGATGAGGAGTATAAGACATTCTGTGATATTGCTATGTTCAAACGATTCACAGCCACCAAGCCAGCATTACAGAAGATGCTCAATCAACTACCACATACAGGGGAGAAAAGACAAGAATACAAAGAAGATTAAAGAAATGAACAACTAACGTGAGAGAAAATCAAAAAAGAAATAAGATAAATATGAATAATAAAACAGTAGCATGCATTGACTGGATCCATAACAATAAACACTTCTCAATATTTACTCTTAATGTAAATGGTCTTTATTTGACAATTAAGCAAAATAGACTGGCGAATTAGATGAAAAAACATAAATCTTCAATATGTGACATTCAAGAGACTCATCTAACCCACAAAGACTGTAAAAGTTTCAGAATTAAGGGCTGGAAAATTATATACCAAGTGTGGTGGTGGGGGAAGCAGGAGTCATGATACTAATTTCAGATAGATTAGACTCCAGTCCTCAACTAATTAGAAAAGACAAAGAAGGACACCACATATTGCTAAAAGGAACAACCAACCAGGAACCAACATTACTTAATATATATTCCACAAATACAGGAGCACCTAGCTTTATTAAACAAAATTTATGGGAACTAAAAGAATAAACTGGTCAAGACACAATAATTACAGGAGACTTCAATACCCACTTTCAGCAAGAGACAGGTTATCAATACAAAAAATTGAAAGAGAAACAATGAGCTTACTTTGCACCTTAGACCAACTGGAACTCACAGTTATCTAAAGAATATTCCATCCATTTGATGAGGAATACACATTCTTCTCAGCACCTCATAAAACTTTCTCTAAGGTAGACCACATTTTAGTATATAAAAATAATCCCAATAAATACAACAAAGTAGAAATCATGTCCTATACATTATCAGACCACAATAGAATAAAATTAGAACTCAATAGCAAGAAAAATACCAGAAATTTTACAAATTCATGGAGGCTAAATAATATACTGCTGAATGATCAATGTGTAATTCAAGAAATTAAAGTGGAAATTTAAAAATTCCTGCAATCAAATAAGGATGAAAACACATCCTACCAAAATATATGGGATACATCAAAGGCAGTTCTAAGAAGAAAGTTCATAGCATTGAGTTCCTTCATCAAAAAGTTATGGATGGGTCAAATAAATGAATTAATTACACATCTCAAAGCATTAGAAAGACAAAAACAAATCAATCCCAAAAGGAGCTCTTACACAGAAATTATCAAAATCAAGTCAGAGATATCTCAATTAGAATCTAAAAAGATAATTCAAAGAATTAATGAGCTAAGAGCTGGTTATTTGAAAAGATTAATAAAATGGATGCTCCTCTAGCCAATCTCATCTAAAGGAAAAAAGAAAATGCTAAAATCATGAAAATTAGAGACGAGAAAGGAATCATAGCCACCAATTCCAAGGAAATCCCCCAAATCATCAGGGAATATTTTGAGAGATTGTATTCCCAAACATATGAAAATACAGAAGAAATGGATAAATTTATTAACATACTTTACCAAAATTAAGCCCTGAGGACATAAGCAACCTAAACAGACCCATTACGTACACTGAAATAGAAAAGGTAATAAAATACTCCCAACAAAGAAGGGCCCAGGATCCCATGGGTTCACAGCAGAATTCAACAAAATTTTAAAAGAAGAATTATTACCAAGTCTCCTCAAATTATTTCAAAAAGTAGAAAAGGAGGGAGCACTCCCAAATTCATTCTACAAAACCATTTTCACCTTGATACCTAAACCAGGCAAGGATTATATCTAAGATAGAAAACTGTAGACTGATTTCCCTACTGAACATATATGTAAAAATTCTCACCAAAATGCTGGCAAACTGAATTTGTCAACAGATTAAGAAGACTGTTCACCATTACCAAGTGGGATTTAGTCCCCAGATGCAAGGCTGGTTTTACCTATGAGAAATGACTAAGTGATTTCGTGTATCAAGAGCCTTGCTAACAAAAATCCCATGTTGACCAAGTACAACATGATTTTATGATAAAAACTCTGAAGAAGATAGGCATAACAGGAGAATACCTTACCATAATAAAGGCCATTTATGATAGAGGTACAGCCAACATCATATTAAATGGAGAAAAATGGAAAGCCTTTCCTCTAATATCTGGACCCAGACAATGATGTTTCTATCTTATTTTACATTGTTATTGAAGTTCTAGCTAGGACAATTAGATCAGAGAAAGAAATCAAAGGGATACAGATAGGCAAAGACTAGGTCAAATTATCCTTATTCATGGGTGGCATGATTCTTTTTCAAAAGATCCCCAAGCACTCCTCTAGAAAATATTCAGACATAATTACACCCTTTAGCAAAGTGGCAGGATACAAAATTAACACTGAAAAATCAGTTGTCTTCCTTTTCACTAACTGTGAGCAGGAAGAGAAGGAAATTAAGGATACAGTGCCTTTCAGGATAGGTCACCAAAAACTTAAATACTTGCAAATAAATCTAAGCAAAGATCCTGTAGATCTCTACAAAGAAAACTTTACAACATTAAAGAAAGAATTCACAGAGGATAGTAGAAGGTGGAAGGACCTTCCCTGCTCATGGATTGGGGGAATCAACATCGCAAAATTGGCTATACTACCAAAAACAATCTATAGATTTAATGCAATCTTTATTAAAAATTCCAATGAGATGCTATACAGAAATAGAAAAAAACCCCAAAATTCATATAGAAACACAAAAGACTACATATAGCCAAATCATTCTTAGGCTGCAAAAGTAGTGCACACAGGATCACAATCCCTGACTTTAAACTCTGATACAGGGCTGTAGTAGCAAAAACAACTTGGTACTGGCACAAAAATAGCCCTGAAGACCAGTGGAACAGAATTAAGGACCCAGGGACACACCAATACATCTATAACCACCTCATCTTCAACACAAAAGCAAAACAGACAAATTGAAGACAAGATAGCCTTTTTAGCAAATGGTGCTGGGGAACTTGGATTTCTACCTGTAGAAAAATGAAAACAGACCCACACCTCTCAATATTCATAATAGTTGACACAAAATGGATAAAAAATCTCAACATAAAGCCAGAAACCTGAAAATTACTAGAAGAAAAGATATGCAATTCACTCCAATATATATACCTAGGAAAGCATTTCCCTAATAAGACTCCAATTGCTTAGGATATTGCAAGAAAAATAGATAAAAGGGATTACATGAAATTGAATAGTCTCTGCATGGCAAAGAAAAAAATTCAACAAAGTTAAGGAAGACCCCACTGATTGGGAGAATATCTTCACATCCTACACATCTGACAGAGGACTAATTTCCATAATTTAGAAAGAACTCAAGAAAGCAACTCCCAAGACAACAAATAATCCAATACACAATGGGCAAAGGAACTGAAAAGATAGTTCTCAAATGAAGAAGTTCACAAGGTCATGAAACACATGCTCAACATCCCTAGCCATTAGGGAAATGCAAATCAAAACAACTCTGAGATTTTTTCCTAAAAACCAGTTATATTTTCAAATAAAACTTCAGAAGACTTAAAAGTGCTTGTATCTCTAGATGAAAGGAAGAGAAAATAAAAGAGATGGAAAGAAAAGAAAAAAAATAAGAAAACAAAAGAAAGAACAATTAGAAAGAAGAAAAAAAAGTAAATGGTTTTGCAAAGATCCTTGGCCAATACAAAGAATAAATCTGCTATCTGCTATTTCTCAAGAATTAGGGAACATTACACTCTAGTTCATTAATAATATATTATCTAGGCAATTTTTGATACTCAAAGTGGTTTTTGATGTCAAAGTCATAAAAACATTAGCCCTGCTGAAAATATTTTAAAATAGAACAAGCCATTTGTCAATTTTTATCCTTGTAATCTATATTATAAATACAATCTACTTTTGAAATATCTTTCTTATCCAAGAGTGTCCAGTATCTCCAGGTTCTTCTTTATGTTTGCCCATAGAAAGATTTGCTCATATTGACTTATGATTGAATAATCCCCTAGTTAAATAAGCATGAATTCTTTGGCATGTCTTTATTTTTCCTACAAATTTGCCTGATACAACGTACTGATACTTTCAGTTTTTAAAAAATAATGAACTATTTAAAACATAGTCCTTTGTTTGTTAACATGCTGAGTGTTTACAGTAATTAAACTGCACAATACACACTTATATCAAAGACACTATAATAATGTTAATTACTAAAATGATATAACACAGAATTTAAGTATTAAATATGACCAAGTTATTTTTGTGTATCTTTATACAGTATATAGTATAATGATGCTCAACTCATTTTTTGTGTTACTTGAGAGTTAAACCTAGGTCTTCATACATACTTTGCAGCAAGCACTGTACCACCAGGCTGTATCCTCAGGCCATTATTTAGTTTTCATTTTGAGTCAGGGTCTAAGTTATGCAGGCTGCCTCTGTCCTCAAACTCATGATCTTCCTGGCTTCACTTCTCAAGTCAGTGGGATTAAAGTTTTATGCCATTCAACCAGGCTGGTCCTCTTCCTTTTAGTGCTGGAGACCAGACCCAGGGTCTTGAACATGACAGGCCGGCCCCATACTTCTGAGCTATAACTCAGGTGTCAATTTCTTTCAAGTATAATGAATTAAGCCAATGAATTGTTGCAAGGCAGTAATGCTGATTTGATAATTTAATTTGATTAAACATGGTGTGTAAATTTGTAATGAAAAGGACAAGGTAGCAATATAACATTATTTACTTATTTATTTATTTTAAGATGATCTCACCAAATAGCCCGTGTTGGCCTTGAATACTTAATCCTTCTACCTTGGCCTGCTATGTGCTGGGAAAAGAAACAATATTAATTAATTCTTTAAAATGCTCCAAACGAATGGCCTGATACTTAAATTTTGTATTGGCAACACATTAACTACTTTATAAGAAGGAAATAAGATTAATTTAATTATCAGTGTCAAATGTGTATTATTGGAAATTTTAATAGTTTAAACTCATCTCTCTGGTTTGTTCCTATCTATACCTGCAACCATTAATATGATTAATTTCAATGTGTGCCTTTGTTCATACTTCAATCATATTGTCATAGGTGCCTTGAATCCTCCCAAATGTACTTCCATTCATTAAATGTACTTCCATTCATTAAATCCATTCATTAAATTCCATTCATTCCATCATGGAATGTACTTCCATTCATTAAAATAAATAAATCTGGAATTAGTTTATATGGGCAAAATAATTAACTAAACATGGTGACATACTAAAGATAATAACCAAACAAAAGCATGAATTATTCAACTGTTAAGCTGATAACTGTTCACAAAGATAGATTTCACTATTAAAAACCCTGTGATAAAATTGCAAGTATATAGAATGGCTTTGACAAAGTAGGCATTGCTTCAGCAATGCATGTCAGTTTGTTCAGTGTTTGGAAGATTTGAAGTAACATTTCATGTTGAAGTTATTTTTTCTATCGGCATCCATCTGCAAGTCATTTAAGGATGTCATTGTTTCTTCTTGTGCTTAATATGTTATTTATTAATGAAACATATATACTCACAAAACTTAAAATGAGATTTTTACTTCTACTATTTTCACTGTTTTAATATTAATGAAAATTTTAATAAAATTACAAAATTGATTTATCATAAAATTACCCACCAAGAATTAGAATAAGACAAAAATCACTATTTTCCTCTATTTGGGTTGACAGTGAATTTTTAAAATGACAGCAACAGTTTGAAAGAAAATGATAGTAGTACTGTAAACAAAATTTTGGTTAATATTGACACACTTATTAACAAGATGGGTTTGATCTTGCTCTGCCTTGGAATTATAACACCAGAACTATAAAGTAAAGTTCCTGAGTAAATTAATGAATATTATTTCAAGGGAATTTGGAATATTTTGAACTTCAAGTTAGTTAACATATCATTAACTAGGTCTTAGTCAGTACTTTGTACACAGCATTTAAATGGTCATTCAAAAGAAATCATTGAAAAAATATGTAAATGTA
Source organism: Pedetes capensis (assembly GCA_007922755.1). Lineage (NCBI taxonomy): Eukaryota > Metazoa > Chordata > Mammalia > Rodentia > Pedetidae > Pedetes > Pedetes capensis. The sequence goes on from VMDO01015603.1 coordinate 11,032, forward strand.
TGTGAATATAAAAGCCCTTGATTGTTTCTTTTAGATACATTTGAATATAGCTACACACAAACCTTGACCTTTTTTAAAAAATCACTACAGTAAGACATTGTGCTAGAGTGCCATGTAATGTATTTTCTTAATAAGTCCTCATGAATGATGATACTTGTAATTCATAGCAGCACTCTAATCAATGGTATAATAGAATGTAATTATAATTATTTTTCTTTTTAACTACTGGATCTTTGATCCCTAGATATCCCTTAAGAGGGCTCTGTCCTTTTATCAAATATCTCTGACCAAAAATTAATTAGTAATATATTACTAAAGAAAAGGCTATAGATTCTAATTTGATTAATTTCAAGTAAGGTCATAGTAAAATTAGTCAGATATCCATATGCTGAGTGTGAATTTGGGGAGATAAGTAAACAGTTTTATCTATTATCAACCATAAAGTTTTAAAAAGTAGTTTTATTCATTGAATAGATTTACTGAAATCTGAATAACTAATACAGATCTAATACATAGGAGACACTTGAGGATAGCAAGTGTAATGAAACTTTAGAAAAATCTCTAAAACCTAATATCTTTTAATGGAATTTTAGAGTTGGAGCAAGAGCATGGAAGTGAAAGTGAGAACAAGGGAGAAAGAAAAGGGGACAGAGAATTTAAGGGAAATATTAAGAGAAATAATAATACAAAGAATTCACCATTTTAAAAATGTGTTTTATTTTTTAGGTTGTTTATTTTTCTGTGCTTTAGTTTTCTTATAGGTAAAATGGCAATGGTAACTGACTGTGTCTGATAACTGAGATAATATACTTAGGTGTTTAGGAAATGATCTGTCTTCTGCTTGAAGGGCATAACTGAAATCCATCCTTCCTTGTTGTTAGGTGCCTTCCAGTCGGTATCCTACTCATAGCGAACCTCATAGGGTTTTCAATGGCTGACTGTTTCGGGATTGCCTTGGGAGTGGATTGCCAGGCCCTTCTCCCATTTTTGTGGTGCTGGGAATTGAACTCGGGACTTCAGAGACTACAGCACAGTTCTCTACCAACTGAGCTAAATCCCAGCCCACATCCTTCCTAGGGATTATAAATTTTGACAAATTAAGTAACTACCAATTAAGCTTCTTGGGAATAGAATAATTTAGCCAAGCAAGATATGCTGGGGTGGTAAGATTGGGGAATTATTTCTGAATAGAGCTTCAGACACATCAGAAATATAGGAAGTGATGTGTTCAGAAGTTTTGGATGGATAAAAACGTGCTATTTCTGAAGAACTTCTATTGTTCCAGGAGAGGAAGTGTAGCAAAGTGACTGAGTTACTAGCTCTGAAAACAAGAGTGCTTGACTGCTGTTGGAGTTCATATAAGTAGAATCATACACTAAATATTGTTTTGTACCTATCTTCATCACTAAACTTGCTGACTTTAAGATTCACTTATTGTGCAAGGCATAAGTGGTTTTGTTTTATCTCTGTAGTATTGCATTATATAAAAATACCAAAACATATTCATCACTGATGAACATCCGGATTCTAAACACAGGTTTAGAATTTTTTTTTTTTTTTTTTTTTTTTTTTGTACAAATCCTTTGGTTGTAAAATGCTCTCAGTTCTCATGGGAACTCATGCCTAGGAGTATACGGCTAAGAACAAAAGCTAAGGTGTTAGCTTTAGTATATACTATCAAGCAGCTTTTTAAAATAGTTACATCAATTTATACTACCTCTAGCAATGTGTTGGAGTTCAGCATCTTTACCAACATTTGATTTTGTAAGCTATTTCAGTTTTGGCCATTGTAATGGGTTTATTATGGGTTTGGAATTGTGTCTCTCAGACATCCCCCAAAAGTAAATTGAACACCAGGGGTATAGATGGTTGATAGCAAAGTGCAGTTGTCCACATTATTTATCTTAAGAGTTAGAACTGAGACCATGCACTTTTCTGGCAATGTCTACTCAATGACTGAACTGAACATTGCTAAAAATCTAGACATTTCTGATTGGTATAGAATTTCTCTGTGGGTAATGCTTGCACCAGACCATCGTATTGTGGTGGAGAAAATATTTTTAGGACTGCACTGTAATGAGAGGTTCTCCTTTCCAGATCCTTCAAGTTCTGCTCCCTTCTGTCACTGACCGGTATTGCAACCTGAGGATTTTATTCTTGGTCCTTTTCTCCTTTGATTGTATGTAGTCACTACCCCAAATTACTCATAAACCTATATCCTATCTGACATCTGTTTCCCAGGGGACTCAATCAACAAAGTAGTGATATTTTATCATTATTACAATATTCATTTTCTAATGAACAATGAATTGCCCTGCTATATAGCTATTGGCTATTTAAAATCCTCTTTTATATTGTCAGTTCAATCTTTTTTTTTTTTTTCTGACTTTTTCACTGGGCTGCTTGTTTTTTTCTTATAGAGAAATATTTTATATACTCTGGAAAAGAGTCTAGAATTATGAATAGATTTTATCAGTCTGCGAATTACTGATTCATAATTTTGGAGTTTTTGATGAACAGAATTTCTTAATTTTAGTGTATAATTTTTAATGTGTTTTATGGTAAGCATAATTTTTTCTCCTTTGTAAAAAACTTTAATAGTACTTTATCTTACTATTATCATTCCTTTGCATTTTCATATAAATTTGCCACATTGACAGAATGAAAAAGAAGAAAAATCTGGATAAGGGAGAAGAAAAATATGATCTTAAAAGACAAAAAAGATTTAGAAAACGTTTAATGCATTTATTGTTTTTATTTAAAGAAAAATTTTCAACAAACAGTAGGAAAAGCAAATATGTCTATTAAAATTCAATAGATATATTGCCTGTGTGTTCAAATTAAATGTTTCTGTATTATGTTGAGAATAAAACAAGGATATTTACTATCAGCAGTTCCATGCAACATTGAACTGACAATTTGAAATAGTCCCTTAATAAAGGAAAGGAAAAAAATGCTGTTTGAAGAAAAAGAAGTAAAACCATCATGATTTATGTTTCATGAATATGTATATAGAGGAAATAATACAGAAACACTATGAATAAATAAATAGAATTAATAAACAAATTAAGCACATTGCTGGAGGTAAATATATAAAAATCAATATTATTTCTATATATTTGCAATTAATCATCAATGTATGAAACTGAAAGTACTACTATTTTGATTTAATATGTAGAAATATTTAATATCTGGGTGATTTTAGAAAATATGCAAATATTTCATATGAAAATTTCACTTGTGTAAAATCAGATAGCTCCCTGCAGATTGGTAATTTGTACACTTTCTTGAACATGGGGCATAAAGGCTGCCCTAGTTATCTAATACTTGGTGCCTGGTGCTATTAGAGTGTTTAATAACCCCAACTGTTGAAAGCTTGATAAGGAAATGACTGAGGTATGGATTTAAACAGCTGGTTAAGAAGAACTAACTAGACTACAGTTACTCAAAAATTGGTCAAGACAGCATTTCAAATTAAACAAACAAAACAAAATTAATTATATTACATGTGGTAATTTAATTATATTGATTATTTTCTGAAAGTTAAACCAACTCTGCATTGAGAAAATAAAGTTGCTTTGGACATGAAATAGTTTCTACATAACTAAATTCAGCTAGAAGGATTTTATATTTATGGTCATGAAGTATATTAGTTCATCATCTTCTTTCCTATGATGTTTGTTTCAAATTTTGAAACTAAAACTTTACCAGGCTCATAAAACTGGTTGGGAAGGTCTGGAGATATAACCCTGTGGTAGAGCATTTGCCCAGCATGCGTGATGCCCTGAGTTCAATCTAAAGCACGACAAAAATATGAAAAGATAAATAAAATTCATTGGGAAATGTTCTCTCTTTTTCTGTGTTTTAAGGTGTTTTGTATAATATTATGTTATTTTTGCTTATCTAATAAGTATATTATTTTAAATGCTTTGATATGTGTACCCATAAATTTTTGGACATAGAGTTTACCTGGTGGAAAATTTTAAGATAAATTTTAAGATAAGTTTAAAATAAATTTATATACATGTCATTTTTATTAATATCAACTTGTAATGATTTCAGTTATTTGAATTGATTACATAGCAAAAATTTTTTTCCTAAAAATGATTTTTCTTCAGTCTACTGAAATATGAAATTTATTTCAACATATGATAAATATTTTGAATATTTTTCCATTATTTACCTTGCTTTGGTACTAACTCTCCAAAGGTAAACAACTAAGACCTAGATGACAAATGTTATATTTCCTTGGATTTCTTTCTTGCTTTTTTGCATTCTTGCCCTCTTTCTTCCTTTCTTTCTTTTTTGCTTTCTCTCCTTCTTTCTTTCTTTTCAGTACTGGGGGAGTTACAACCAGGGTCTTGCACTTGTTATGCAATTGCTATCCTACAGGGTTGCACTTCGGGACTCTTTTATTTTTTATTTTGAGACAAGAGCTTGTTAAATTGTGCAGGTTTCCTCTAGCTTAGAACTGAAGAATTTGCTGCCTCCATCTCCTGACTTGCTAGAATTACAGGCAGAATCTTTATTTGTGTTTTGTTTTGTTTTGTTTTTTGAAGCAAAACAAAGGTTTTATATGTGAATATCTGATTAATTCTTATATAATTGTTCAGATTTTGGGTTGGGTATAATTATATAGGGCTAGGGTTTAGCGCAGTTGGTAGAACGTTGCTCTGTGCTCTCTAAGGCCCTTGTTCAATCCCCAGCACCATAAAAATGGGAGAAGGATGTGGTAATCCTCTCCCAAAACAATCCTGAAATAATCAGCCATTGAAAAAACTCTATAAGTGTTGCTATGAATCAGACTCAACTCTATAGCAACCAACAACAACATAATTACATAATTCATTTTTATTTCAATTTTAATTTTTGATAAATTATTTCCTAAATCATACTGGGGCTGGGATATAGCTCAGTTGGTAGAGCACTGCGCTGCAGTCTCTGAGGTCCTGAGTTCAATTCCCAGCACCGCAAAAATGGGAGAAGGGCCTGGCAACCCACTCCCAAGGCAATCCCGAAACAGTCAGCCATTGAAAACCCTATGAGGGTCGCTATGAGTTGGATACTGACTCGACGGCACCTAACAACAACAACAACAAATCATACTGAATATAAGGATACATTTTTCTCCTTGAAACTATTAATACAATGAATTATGATTCCACTGCCACCCTGTTAATAGAATCAATATATGAAATAATTTTCTAATATTAAACTATTCTTGGATTTCATGAAGAACACTCACTTGTTGTTAAAGTATTATTCTGTTAATGTCCTCCAGTAAAATTTCACTGAAGGTCTTAAATTTAATTGATGAATAACAATTGTGTATATATCTAGTGTAAAATGTTATGTGTTATCAGGCTGAGGAATAACTTCATGACTATACAAAGAACTTAAGAAAGTAAATACCAAGTAAACAAATAACTCAATACATAAGCGGGCAAAGGAAATGAACAGTTTTCAAAGGAAGAAGTTTGAAGGGCCAAGAAACACATTAAAAAAATACTCAATATTCCTACTCATTTGTTGGTTTTAGGTACAAATCAAGACAGCACTGAAATTCTATGTCACTCCAGTAAGAAAAGCCAAGATCAACAAAAAAGACAATAACAAATATTGGTTAGGATACAGAGAAAAAGGGACCCTTTTACACTCCTGGTGAGACTGTAAGGTAAACCACTTTTGAAACCAATATGGAGATACCTTAGAAAACTAAGAATAGAATTGCCATATGACCCAGCTACACTAATCCTGGGAATTTACTCAAAGGATTATAAGTCAACATATAACTGGGATACTTGCATTTTCATATTTAATGCAGCACTCTTCACAGTCACAAGGGTATTGAATCAACCAAGATGTCTATCGAAAGAGGAATGGATAAAAAATTATGGCATATGTAGATAATGGAATATTACTCATCAATAAAAAAGAATGAAAAAAATGTCACTTGTAGCAAACTGGAAGCAACTGGAGTATATCATCCTAAGCAAATGAGCTCAGACCCAAAAATAGAACTACCACATGTCGTCACTCATATCTGGGAGCTAAATCTAACTTAAAAGAGGCAAAAAAAAAACTATATGTAGGTAAATAAAGCGCAATAATCAGTCTTATTTAAGAAGGAAAAATATAAGGAGAGTAGGAAAGAGGAGGAAGGGACTTGCAGGGTGAAGCAAAGATTGTGGCAAGGGAGATGGAGTGGGAAAATAATGCAGAGGGATAAAGGGGAAAGAATAATTTCAAGTTATATGGTATAATTAAGCAAATACCTGGGAAGAAATAGGGGAATATAACCCATAATTGTGTATGATTTTTACTACATATTAATTAAAAGATTCCATAAATTGTGCAAGTCAATGAAAATGTAACCAAAAACGATGGAATAAGTGCACAATGGAAATAGCAAAGGTCTTATTACTCTGTACCTCACTAACACTTATTAATAAAGGGAAAATGTTATGTGTTGACCTACCTATACATTATACCAAATTGGAATATCATCATCACTATCACCTTGACTATTTTTTGTAACAACAACCTGAAAATTTATTCTTTAAGCAACTTTGATACATAAAATACATTATTATTGAATTTAGTCAACATGCAGTGCCATAGCTCACTAAAACTTGTTCCTCCAGTCTAATTGAAACTTCATACCTTTTGATTAACATCACCCCTTTCATTGTTGCTGTCCTTCTACAGGCTCTTGTAATCACCTGTCTACCCCATTTCTATGAGATAGACATCTTTGGAGTCTACATATATGTGGAATCACACAATATTTATCTTTCTGTACTTGGCATATTTCACTTTGCACAATGACCTCTAGGTCCATTCATGTGTTACATGTGGCAACAATTTAAAAGGCTATGTAATATTCCATTGTGTATATGTACAAACTGGCATTAAATGGTGCTGGTATTAACAACAAATGTTAAAGCATATTTACAATGTTAGGGCATTATTATTCATTCAAATTTCATAACAATTCCATATACTCTTCCCACTTCATGAATGAGAATACTAAATAAAGGTATAATTAATGATTCAAGAAAACATGAGTGAAAACTAGAAAAATGACATAGCAGGCACTGAAAAAAAACCTAATGGAATAAAATCCCTTGAGTTTACCCATCATATTATATTGAATCACATTGCCAACACATGTTTGATTTTCTTTCTTTGAATTTTGTAAAATAATAGACATTAAATTAAATTCCACAGCATTGGTCATTGCTGTGTGTGATGATTTATCAAATAAAAACTTTAAACCAAAGTAAAAATTTGTAAGGGAGAAAAATTATACATATGTATATGAGCCTGATTTAATTAGGTAAGAAGCAAAAGAAACTAAGAGAGTCACAAATATTGCCAGAATATTTAAACTACGTCACTTAAGCTAGGAATTATACTTAAAGATGATTATATATGACTCATAGATATTGGCATTACCTGTTGTTAGGTGCCCTCAAGTTGCATCTGACTCATAGTAACCCTCATAAGGTTTTAAATGGCTGATTATTTCCAGATTGCTTTGAGAGTAGATTGCCACAACCTTCTCCTCATTGGTATTACTATGCTGCCATAAATCATGTATTAACCTGATCACAGAACATTCCAGTTCCCCCAAATTATCAACTTTTTTCACAGAGGATTTGTTAACAAATTAAGATATGAAGAACCTGATTTTTACTGTTCTGAATATTTTTCCATAGAATTCACAATAGGTTCAGTTCATTTTCCTAGTTATTTACAACACTCTTTTGTGTGGCTGTCCTAAACTACTGTAAACTCACATATTCTAAATTTGGAAGAAGTTTAAAATTTACATAAATTAATCTTCATGACCATTCTTTTAATTCTTGCTGCTTACTCACCAAATCTTACCTTAATTGCTGTTTCTAATCTTGTTTTCCTAAAGTTTTTAAAATTTCCCCTTGTAATCAGGAAAACATATAAACCTCTGTTTACCTATAATTTTATATCAAAACTCCCTCAGTTTAAAGTCCACTCATAATCTAGACTTGCTTTCATGATCAAAGTATCTGCCAATGCCACCTGTTATCCATTCTATCTTCTGTCTATGCTAGAGCACTACTACCACTTATGAGAAAGATCTAGGTCATTTTTTTTTCAAAAATCTTGAAACCTTGTTTGAGAAATTTCTATAAAAAATTTTTGAGTCCAGAGCCAGGCAAAGTGGTACAGGCCTGTAATCCCAGTGACCTGGGAGCTGCAGGCAGGAGGATTTCAAGTTTTAGGCCTGAGACAACCTGAGAATATTAAAGAGACTCTGTCTCATGATAAAAAATTTAAAAAGGGGGCTGTGGGTGCAGCTCAGAGGTAGAGTGCTTGCAAAGTATGTGTGTGGTCCTGTGTTCAGCCCCTCAGTACCACAATAAATGAATGAATGATCATAAATCTGGCATAGTGCCACATGCCTGTAATCCCAGCGCTTGGGAGACTGAGGCATGAAGGTCATGAGTTTGAGGCCAGCCTAGGCTACCTAGTGAGACCTTGTCTCAAAAAACGTGCATTATAATCAACAGGTATGTCACCTAGGCATTAGTACTTCAAACTTATCGATATGCAATATGCATATATACACAAATACACACAATATATCTTCATGTATTAAAGAAAATGCATTAACTTTTATTAATAGTTCATTCTTCTCTGGTATTTCATCGTTTAAAAACATACATTTAAATGTGAAAATATCAAATGGCTTTTTTATTTGTTGATAAATGGAAATTTTCTCATTTCTAAAGATTTAAGACATTTTCCCTTATTTAGGCTATGTGTCCTGTTTTCTTTCCAATTCATGCATTCATCAATTGTTTCTAGCAAAATCAGTGTCTCCATATATTTTAGCCTTTGTCTGTTGCAGAAATTCAGCAGAATAGCTGACTATACCATGTTATAAACACTGATTTCAATCAAAGCTTAAGAAAAAAGCCTCCTCAGTGCCAACCTGAAAAAGAAGTTTAATGCACTTCCCAGTATTAAATTTTTCTTACTATGTGGAGGCAGATTCTAATTTAAAAGGCAATACTTGCACTCAGGCTGATATATAGAGCTCCCCTTGGAAGTGCAATTAAGCTGTGTTAGTGGAGAGGTCATATCAGAAATCATGAAAATTAAACATTTATAATATTGGATCAAAAATGGCTTGTGTATCACACTGATGATCCTCCATTTATACAATTATCCAGGCCTTAGATTGCTTGGGACTTAAAACATAGAAACCATTAATAGAGCAAAAATAAGTATGAAATGGGCATTAGATACAGTTTCTAATGAAAAATGTATTAGTCCATGCTAATGCAAGCAAGTAGAACATAAAAAGATCAGAGTAAGCACAATCAACTGCAATAGAGCATAATCATTCTTGATGCTCCAAGGACTAGAAAAATCAATGTTTCCAAAGGCTGGAAATTTTAGTTGTGTATGAACTACAAAAAAATGAAGTCTATCCTTTGCAAGAAGAAAACTTTTCTGTTCTAGATACCCTATTTTAGTAGAAATCTGGATAAATTGTTTCATATAGTAAATAAATGACAAGTATATTTTGAGTACATGTTACATGACATGGTAGATGTGATGTGGTAGATACTAGGTATTAAATTAATAATAAAATATATCTCCTTCATTAACTCAGTTTCTAATCAAAGGAATGAGACAAAGTGAACAAATTGCCATAAAACATTAAAAATGATAAGTAGATGTATGCACATAGTCTTATAGGAAGTAGGAAGAGGTTGCTGCATCTGAACGTATGAATGAATGAAACAATGAAATAATTATATTAGGGTAAAAAGTAAAATTTTCTTTGAAGGATGAAGCAGACATTGAATTGCACACTCCTCTTTATAGGGTTTCTACTTGAAATCATATTAGGCTGCACAAAAGAAAAAAATAAAAACCTAACATTTTTATTTTACACTAACAATATTTAATTCCTAAGACAGTTAATACATAACTGAGTTAACTTTCTCATGAGGTATATCTCTGACAATCACAAGGTGCATCTGTTGCTTTGCAAGGAAATTATAGGGTTTTAATTTTTCATTTTTTCTACCTTACTGTTTATATTTGTTTGAAATTCTGTCCAGACCTATGGCAATTTTTATGCTACTTTGCATACATTTTCATCTGATATTTATTTAATAGTGAATTGTTTCCTCTCTTGTCTCTATTGTTATATAGGGATTTTTTCTTAGAAAGATAATTTTATTTTGCCAATGCTGGAAATTTCCTAAAGAATTTGGCAAAGAGAATATTACTGCATTTTAAGGAAGAATAACAATTTACTTTTACTTTTAAATTTCAATTTATGATCCTATTGTTTCAGCCCCACTCTTGTCTGTCAGTTTGTCCTAGTATGGGTCTTACATGTTGCTGTGATGCTGAAAGCAATGACACCAGTATACAGATACCAGCAGGATCACCCATGGGGACAGGTTTCAGCTGAGCTTCCAGACTAAGAATAAGGAGAAGGACCCGGTAGCACACTCCCAAAACAATTAGCCATTTAAAATGCTCTGAATAGCAGAGAAACACTGTCAGATATGGTGCCAGAAAATAAGCCCCCATGGTTGGAAGGGACTCAAAAGATGATAGGGAAGAGTTGCCTCCTCAAAGTAGAGTCTACCTTAATGATATGAATGGAGTAATGCCATGGGGACCTCAATTTGCTGATGTGACATAACTCAAAATGAAGAGAAAGAACTGTAAAGATCCATTGAATATTAGAACATGGTATGCATATAATATGAATGTAGGAAAGTTAGAAGTTGTAAAAAATGACATGGAGTGCATACACATCTACTTCCTAGACATCAGTGAAGCTAAAATAGACCGGTCTTGGCCATTTTTGAATCAGATAATCATATGGTCTACTATGCTGGGAATGACATTTTTAAGAGAAATGAGGTTGAATTACCATTAAAAAAAATAGCAGGGTTCAATGGCTTACTCCTGTAATCCTAGAAACTCAATAGACAGAGCCAGGAGGATTGCAGGTTTGAGGCCAGGGTCAGCCTGTATAACTTAGCAAGACACTCTCAAGATAAAAATTTCTTTAAAAATGGAGTGGAGATACAGACCAGTGGTAGAACATTTGCAAACTATGTGTGTGACCCTTGCTAAAACCACATAGCACCACAAGAAAGAAAGAAAAAAGAAAGAAAGAAAGAAAGAAAGAAAGAAAGAAAGAAAGAAGAAAGAAGTCATTTGAAGGTCTCTTGTGAAGTATAGTGCTGTCAATGACAGAATAATACCCTCACAACTAAAAGGAAGGCTAGTTAATATGACTATTAATCAAATTTACACATCCACCATTAAGGTCACAAATGAAGAAATGGAAAATTTTTACCACCTTCTGAAGACTGAAATTGATCAAATATGATATGTGTGAAGAGCTGGAGACATAAAATCAAAAAGGAATTAAGCACTCCATTTTTCTCAAGCCTAAGAATTGGAAAATATGAAACCTCAAGTGGCATTAGTGAAGGATTCTATAGGAAAAATATTAAACAACACAGGAAACCTCAAAAGAAGATGGAAGGAATACAGTCATTATACCAAAAATAATTGGTGGATGATCAACAATTTCAAGAGATTGCATATATTCAGGAACAAATAGTACTGAAAAAAAAAGTGGAAGTTGCCTTAAAGGCACTGGTAAAACACAATGGTTCAAGAATTGATGGAATATCAATACAGATGTTTCAATAAACAGATGAAGCACTGTAGGTATTCACTTCTCTATGCCAAAATATTTGGAAAATAGCTATGTGGCCAACTGAATGGAAGAGATACATATTTGTGCCTATTCTCAAGAAAGGGGATCAAACCAAGTGCAGAAATTATCAAATGATACCATTAACATCACACACAAATAAAATTTTGGTAAAGATCATTGAAAAGTGACTGCAGCAGTATATGGACAAAGAACTGTCAGAAAAATCAAGCTGGATTCAGAAGAAGGCATGGAACCAGGGAAGTCATTGCTGATGTCAGATTGAGATTAGACAACAGTAGTTGTTGTTGTTGTTGTTAGGTGCCATCGAGTAGGTGTGACTCTTAGCAACCCTCATAGGGTTTTCAATGGCTGACTGTTTCGGGATTGCCTTGGGAGTGGATTGCCAGGCCCTTCTCCCATTTTTGTGGTGCTGGGAATTGAACTCAGGACCTCAGAGACTACAGTGCAGCACTCTACCAACTGAGCCAAATCCCAGCCCAGACAACAGTAGAGACTACCAGAAAGAAAACTATCTATGTTTTATTGACTATGCAAAGTATTTGACTACATGGATCCAACCAAATTGTGGATAACATTGTGAAGAATGGGAATACCAGAACATTTCATTATACTAGCAAGGAATCTGTATTTGGGCCAGGAGGCAGTGGTTCAAACAACAATGAAACAATGCTTGGTTTAAAATCAAGAAAGTTGTGCTGGAGGGCTATATCCTTTTACTATACTTGTTCAATCTCTATACTGAACAAATAACAAAAGAAGATGGACTTTACAAAGAAAAATGTAGCATCAGAATTGGAAGAAGTTTCATTAACAACTGGCGTTATGCCGATGACACAATTTTGCTTGCTAAAAGTGAAGAAGATTTGAAATATTTACTGATGAAGATCAAAGAACACAGCATGGATTGTGCCTCAACATACAGAAAACAAAAATCCTTACAACTAGGTCAGTAAGCAACTTCATGATAAATGGAAAAAAGATAAAGATTGTCCAAGATTTTGCTTTACTTGTTTCTACAGTCAACATCTGTGGAAGCGACAGTCAAGAAATCAAAAGATGCACTGCATTGGGAAAAGCTGTCACAAAAAAGCTCTTAAAAGTGTTTAAAAGTAAAGATATCACATTGAAGATTAAGGCACATCTAATTCATACCATGGTTTTAACAGTTGTGTCATATACCTGTGAAAGCTGAACAGCAAGTAAACAAGATAGGAGACTGATGCTTTTGAATTATGGTGCTGCAGATGAATATTGAATATACCATGGCCTACCAAATGAACCAATAGATCCATCCTACTTGTGCAATAAGAGTGTTCCCTGGAGGAAAGGATGGTCATTCTCCATCTTATGTATGTTGGACATATTGTCAGGAAGAATCAATCCCTTAAGAAGGACATCATGTTTGAGAGAATGGTGGGTCAATGAATAAAAGGAAGACACTCAACTAGATGGATTCACATAGTGGCTGCAACAGTAGGCTTAAACATAAAAACCGCATGCATGATATAGTGTCCAGTGATGTTTTGTTCTGTTGTATAAAGGTCACTCTGACTAGGACCTGACTCAATGGCACTTGATGACAACCACATTGTTTCAGCAGAGGTCCACAGGTGTTTTAGTTAGCATTTTGTCACTGTGGCACAGAAACTGATCAAAACAAACACATGGGAGGGAGGATTTGTTGAGAGTTCACGGATAGAGGATCCCAGTTCATAGGAGTTGGTAGGCATGTCAGCAAGGCAGGTATCTGGGCAGGTACCAGCATCCTCTTAAATCATGAAAACAGATTACTTTCTCTCCAGTTCTTGGTCTCACTGAGAAAATAATTTATAAACAGATACAGCAGGCCAGCAAGAAAACATTTGATTTAAAGAGTCACAATGTCTAAACAGGGAAGCATCATGGGTTACTTTGCAAGGACCATAATAGGGATGATTGGATGGTGTTTCTATATGTTGAAGTTTGTTGATTAAGAGGTATCTCTAGGGTCAAGTTGTTTGCCTCTCTCTTTCATCGATTTAGATTAGGTCTGAATATTGCATCAAGGTTATAACAGCCACAATTGTGTATACATGGTGGTTGTAGTCAGGAGTCAGGTGTGGTAGAGCTATTTTTCCCTTAAATTTGCCTTTATTGGTTAGTACCACAAGTGGAAGGTCATATTCTCATCATTGCTAGATATTGTAGGCAACTATGTTTATTCTGGACTTCTGTGATTGACAGTGGTTTTGAAGACCCAGGAAAGCATCTGACTAGGCAATGACTCCCCCTTTCTGATTGGGCAGGAGGAGCTTATTGCTTCAGTAAGTACAAATAAGGAAAAATAATTTAATTAGTGTGGTTGATGTCCCTGTTCCTTGACTCCCTGCCAAGAAGTCCTTTTTCATTATCGTTTTCATTAAGGGGACAAATTAAAAGAATATGTGAGGTGTCTTATTTGATTGGACTGCTATAACATATATACATTGGATTGTGTGTCCTATTTATTTCTCAAAGTTCTGGAGTCTGGGAAGGAAAAAATAATGGTAGATTTGGTGTCTAATGAAGGTACTCTTCCTGCTTTTTAGACAGTTTTCTTGCCGTGTCTTCACATCGCAGTAAGGCAGCAAAACAGCTCTCTGGGGTCTCTTTAATAAGAGCATTCATCTCATTTATTGTTGTTGTTGTTGTCAGGTGCCATTAAGTCAGATCTGACCAATAATTACCCAACACTATGACATGCATGCATGCAGCCATAGCACTATGGCATCAAATCCCATCAGATCTTAGAAGTTAAGCAGGACTGGGCCTGGTTAGTATTTGGATAGGAGATCACTTGGGAACATCAGATACTGTAAGCTTGGGAGAAGGAACCCATAACCCACTCCCAAATATCAATCTTCCATTGGAAACCCTATGAATAGCAGAGAAGAACTGACAATTGTGTTTTGTCTGTTGTATGTAGGGTCACTATGAGTGAGATACTGACTGGATGGCACCTAACAACAACAACAACATGTCATACACATGATCATTTTATGTTTGAGCCAATTGTTGCAATAACTATATTTCTTCTCATTTTGAGTCATGCCACAACAGCAAAAGGAGGTTCCAGGGGTTTCACTCCATTCCACTCACTAAGGTCAATTCTACTTTGAATAGGCAACACTTTCTCAGTCATTCCTTGAATGCCTTCCAGCCTGTTTTTTTCTGTTTTGTGTTGTTTGTTTGTTTCCTGATACTATATTTGACGCCTGCAACTGTAGCCCTGTGGCATCTGATCCCATCAGATCTTGGAAGCCAAGCAGGGTTGGGCCTGGTAACTACTTGGATGGGAGACCAACTGGGAACACCAGGTGCTGTAGGCTTGGGAGAAGGAACCGGCAACCCACTCCCAAAAATTAAGCTGCCATTGAAAACCCTATGAACTGCAGAGAAGCACTGACAATAGTGTTTCTCCTGTTGTATGTAGGGTCGCTATGAGTCAGATACCTGGATGGCACCTAACAATAACAACAACATATTTGACAGTGCTTCTTTGTTATTCATAGGATTTTAAATGGCTAATTGTTTCCAGAGTAGGCTAGTAGGTCCTTCTCCCTAGTCTGTATTATTCTAGATCAGTGAAATCTGTCCACCATGGGTGGCCCTGCTATTATCTGAAACACTGGTGGCATAGATTTTAGTATCACAGAAACACTCAATCCCCCACAAGCACAGAAGCTGGCAGACACATGGGGTATACACCAGTGTAGTGCATCAATTATAAAAATATAATAAGCAAAATCTTTAGATTTCTAAAATTTGATGCCTCATGGTAATCAAAAGCATATGCACCAAATTTCAACAAGACTCAAAACTTCAAGAATATCACAACTTTACTCTTCCAGATTTGAACTTTGTAGGCCTCTGTCAAGGTAATAGTTTCCCTAAGACTATAAAAACAATCTGTTTATCAACTTATTGTTTTGGTAGTTGTGTTAGTCAGCTTCTTGTTGTTGTAACAAACACTTGAGAAAAACAATATAAAGAGCAGAAAATTTATTTGACTCATATTTTCAGAGGTTTCAGCCCATGGTTGGTAGGTTCCATTACTTTGAGTCTGAGCAGAGGCAAAACATTATGGAAGCAGGATATAGGGGTGAAGCTGTTCACCTGATGGTGACCAGGACTCAAACATAGAGAGAGACAGGAAGAGGTCCCTCAAAAGTACACTTCCAGTGATTTACTTTTTATATCCTCCTAATATTTCCATCGTCTCCTCATATAGCACCACCAGTTGGGGACTAACCCATCAACACATAAGCCTGTAAAGGACATTTTATTCTCAAATTATAACAGTGATTTTAGGCATACATAAACTATTGTGATGCATTGAATTAAAAGCACAATTCACATAGTGCAAAAAAATAAATTTAAATTAATTTAACTAAAGTTCTGCCAGTATAAATTAACTAGCAAATTATAGCTTATATAAACAGGATAAAGCCATACACATAATACGCTACTTAGCACTCACTCTGATAAATTGAAGAAAAATATTGAAAAGAAAAATGAAAATAATTTCTATTTGAATTCCTGTGTCTTTATAACTATTTGAATTCCTGTGTCTTTATAGATGTACATGTACATCTATCTATATCTACAAATATATATCACAATAATTGAGACAACAATCAAATAAACAAAAGTACATATCATTCCCTATTTTTCAAAGTAGATACCAGCCTTACTAGCAAGGAAAGAAAACAGAGTAATTTCTTAGCTTTTAGTCCTTCCCGTCATCCCCTTATGTAGACCACACCAGAAGTTCTGTGAGAATGTGATATCATGGAAAAAAATTAATCTGGGAGATATTCTGAAATTTTCTATATTACTTTGGAGTGAAGCAGATGTTGTATTAGGAGTCATTCTGAGGACTGATACACTGATCTATAATATACTAATAGCAAAAGCTACTCATAATAAACATTGCAGTTCTCCAAGAGGAAAGGAAAACCAATGTACTAAGCATTTTTGTGTGTGTGTATGTGTGCCTCCTGGGAGGATAACTGGAGAGTGAAGACAAAATTATCATAATCACCCAGAGTTAATTATCTCCTTCAGTAAACAGGAATTTAGCAGAAAGGAAGTTAAATGAGAAAATAGATAAGGCAAAATACTCTGTGGGAGTACAAGGGCCAGGGAAATAAAATACTTGAGGAACTCACTTGACATCTTCTCTACAGCTGGACACTAACAATGTCATGCATCCTGTGCTAAGTGACTCATTTTAGGGTCTGGATATAGAATGAGATTGGCTGAAAGAGTACAGATGAAGAAAGATGGGATTACAGAGGACATAAATGATTGTGAGATAAATTTCCATTGTTGAAGTGAATCTTTAGGTGATCCTTAAAAAAAGAAAACTTACAAACTTAACTCATGTGTTGCACATAAGCGCAAGTGTAATTTTCCTATGTGCCCAGAAAGGAGTGAAAATTGTCAAGGGTAATTATCACTTAAGAAAAGCATTATCATTCATTTATAACCAGAAAATTATGTATGCTCAGGAATAATTAATAAAGCAAATTTGTTCTTAATTTTGATAGATTAAAAATTGTTTAATTATAACCTATGCCAAGTAACAAAGAGTTCATACTTTTAAAATGTTTATTGTGGACAGAGAGGACTCATAGCAAAAATTAGAGGGAATGAATGAAGATATTTCAACGACTTATAGTTGGAATAATGATTTGATAAGTGCAGTAATTGTGTTTGGACATTTCACACTTATGAAGCTTTACAGAAACATCAGTTGAGGTATTATTCATTGACTGTTGTTGAATTTCCAGAACAATTTTAAGTGAATTAATTAACAACCATATACAGCATGAGTATTTTCTTTTTAAAAATCAATTAAAAGTTTAGAATAAATGATTCTTATTTTAGTAAAATGATTTCTTAAATTTCTACTACTTGGGAGCCAAATTAAGTAAAAATGTAGTTACATATTATCCTCCTTAGGAAGATCTCATACAAAATCATTATGGGAAAGTATTATAATTTCTTTCTTTCTTTCTTTTTTTTTTTTGCGGTACTGGGGGTTGAACCCAGGGCCTTGCATTTGCATGCTTTGCAAGTGCTGGACCACTGAGCTGCACCCCCAGACCTTTTTTTTTTTTTTTTTTTTAACTTTTTGAGACAGGGTCTTGCTAAATTATGCAGACTTCTTCTGGTCTCTAACTTGCGATCCTCATTCCTCCGCTTCCCACACCACTGGGATTACAGGCGTGCACCACCACACCCAGCCAATTTCTTAGAAAACTAAAATAATGACTCTGCAAAAATACTACTAATACATTTGAGAGTACATATATTCTTAGCATCTCAGTGATATGTAAAAACCTTTATATATTTTGAAATCTGCTTTTCTACTATAGAGAATTTATTCAAAATAGCATACAATTTACATAAAGCTTCAATTTCTTTAGAGTATTTATATTTTTCTTAAGATCGTTTTATAAATTAATACAAATTATATATTCACACATGTGAATAAACACCAAAAAAGATAACACAGATGTCTAAGTTGAAGTACACATCTGTTGGCAAGGAAAGAAATTTTTGTATACTAAATTGCATCAGCCCCTTATTTTTCACTTGATGGTAAATATTATAACTAAAATGGTAATACACCAATTAAAATAATTATAATCAGGAAGATTCCCTAACTTTCTAATCTAAAATACTGAATTTGTTCCATTTCTTTTCTTTTCTTTTCTTTTTTTTTTTGGCTGCATTAGGGGTTGAACCCAGGGCCTTGTGCTTGCAGACTTTGCAAGTGTTGGACTACTGAGCTGCACTTCCAGCCCTTTTTTTCTTTTTTTACTTTTTGAGACAGGGTTTCACTAAATTACACAGACTGCCTCTAGTCTTGAACTTGCAATCCTCCTGCCTCTGCCTCCTGAGTTGCTGTGATTTCAGGTTTGTGCCACTGTGCCAGGCTCATTTGTTCCATACTTTTATTTTTTAAAAGAACTCTCTGATAAAATGTATTTTGTAAATCACCAGTGAGACTTATTTGTTAAGTCATATTTGTAATGATTAATTAATTGTATACTATTAACATTATTAGAAGAACTGTGTTGAGATACAACATGTCATCAACTAAGTTTATTGTTAGGAAGCTAGATAGTAACTAGAGTCACTTTCTAATTACATATCTGCATATTTTGTATTGATATAAATAGCTCGTTGTTTTCTTGACACCACAAAGAATAAAGAAGAGTCATGATTTATTGCCAAATCTGGCAACCTGTGAAAAAATAATTTAAATATAACTGAATTTAAAAGCCCTAAACAATATTACACGCATTTCTATAAGGGTAGAGTACACTAAAGCATTAAATGGAGGCTGTTAAGTATATTTATGCAGCTGACATTTGTTACATTTGCATACCGTCTGCTCCTGAAACTATCCAAGAACATTTTAAGAAAACCAAATAATTTATTAAATTAGCCTAATGGAATCTTTAAGCAAAGTAGTGAAAACAAATTAGAGATTTCATCAGAATATAGTAAATATTCATGTTTTCAAGACAAAGTGCAAAATGTCTTTTTAGAGAAATGATAGACTTCCTGAGAAATGTCACTTTCTTTTATTTAAAGCCATATATGTGTCAATATCTGATAGAAAATCCCAGTTCTTTTAAGTCTTTCATAACAAGTGTCCCCAGCAACTTTGTATTCATTCAACCATGAGACAGTCTAGTATTGTAAATGGAGTAAGTAATTCAAATTTCAAATACTGGAAGTGACTTACTTTTGAATAAATCAAATTTTTACATAAAATATCTGACCACCATATTTTTGTGTAAAACTACCTTAAATTATTTGATAAAAGAATTTAAGTAGTATTGAGTGTTGAAATGTACATTGCACTATTCAATCCCAATGTATGCACAAAAAATTGATTTTCTTTCTTGAGGAATATTCACATTATCTCAGTATGCATATTCTCGTATGTCACACTTAGAAGTCACCACTAGCTTTAATTTTTAAGTGCTTTAAAAAACTTACATTTATTTTTATAAAACAAGCATTATACACTTCCAAATATATTTTAAGTTAAAAATAAATACATGAAGGCCAGGTGTGGTGGTGCACATCAGTAATCACACTGATTTGGAGATTAGCAGCTAATATGGCAGACGGATAATGTCATCCTTGAGACACACACAAGTAAGAGACCTTAAACAATGGCTTACAACTCATATTGATCAGCAGACAGAGTAAGTTAGATAAGATCTAGAGGTATAAAGAAATCCACAGTTTAGGTAAATACCACGAACTACAGAAAATTTTTAGAAAGGGGAGAAGGAATCAGCATGGCAGGTCAGTGACAGTGCACCACCAGAAATGTGGAGATTTGCTCCAACAGGAAGAGAAAATTATCAGCTACATAGAACTGGGCCACCAGGAAACCTATCAACAATTCCTCCAGCACAATATAGAATGCACAGGAAGTGGAGAGAGTCTAGAAGTCAATGAGTTAAGAATCCAAAAATGGAAAGAACTAAAGAAACCACCAGGGATGATCCCACATCACCTGGATCAAGAACACAGAGAGCATACAGCCCAGGGGAAAATTTCACATGGGCATCTGGAGCTTGGATCCTCCAAGGAACACAGCCCTGGCAACCCGCAAACATCCTGCCAATAAGACACAGGCAGTACTTCCCATGGAGGCCAACTGTTGAGTGAGTCTCACACACCAGGTGCAGTTCCAGCAGCATGCCGGCCATCCCCCCACTGCAGAGGCCCTGGTCATGCAGTTTATGTTAGGAAAGCTACAGGGCATGAGTTGCACACAGGAGTGCAGGCCACAGACCTACTGGGGGTTGTACAATTTCATCCTGCCCACTGCAGCCTGGGATCAGTAAACAAGCGTGGTGGGGTTTGAGACATGTGAGAGGGCACAGCACCCCCAGACACCAGGAGTGGCAAGCACCAGTAGCTCAGCCACCATTCCCCACAACTGAGGTCCTGGCTACTCAGTTTGCAATAGGAGAGTGATGATGTGAGTCCCACGTAGGAGCACAGGCCTCAGATCTGCTGGGAGTTGCTTGATATCATCTACCCTACTGCAGCAGGGGATTGGCAAGTGAAAGCACTGGTGCCCAGGACAAACGAGAGGGCAGAGGTCCTGGCATCACCATCTCATTCACCATCATCTGCGGTTGCCATTTGGGCTGCACCCTCTGAGCTGAGCTCTCCCTGTGTAAGCTCTACAAGGGAGGCAGAAATCTTGTAAGGATGGCAGGGACATGCTGTCTCTCTGCTAATAGCACAGGCAGAGCACCTCACTGGATGGATTGCCAAGAGCACCCTGAAAACCAGTGCAGCCCAAGAGACCAGTGTGGAGTTTCCGTCATTATCCCCTGCTGGAGGGACATTGTACCTACTGACTTTCAAAGTGAGAGAAGGTAGGGAAAATCCCTTTACCTGCAGTGGAACTGAGAAATGTAAAAATAAAGCTGTCATCACTGCCTAGGAAATTTTACACAAGAAGAAGAATGAAAATGGATCTGTAATCAGAGCCACCAATAGGCAGCAGCAGGAGGGAAGCAGATACTGAGGGAAAGGACTCTTGCCTAAGGGAAGTGAGGAGGGGACCTCTCAGAAGGTGGCTATCTTCCCCAGGTATGAGGAAAAGCAGTTAAGCCAGAGGTCTCTAGGGAAAGGTCTCTAAGAACCAAACAAAAGTATGACTATAAGGGTATTCAAGTGAGACACCTGTTTTTTCTTTCTTCCATTTTGATTGCTGTTAGGCTTTATTATAGCCATCTCTTTCTTTTTCTTATCTCATTTTTTTCTATTTTTATCTTCCCTTTATTATTTCCAATCTCAGTATACTTCACTTCCTCATTTTTTCTTTCTTTTTCTTTCTTTTCTCCAGATCTCCTCTCCCTCCTGATCCCCCAGTAGAAAAATAGAGATGGTTGCCACCATGGTGCCTAGTTGCATTGGAACTACAAACTGGAGACAGGGAAACTGAGTAGTGGAGAGTCCAGGGCATGGTGAAGGGTGACAAAAGCTGACTCTCTCTGAACCTAGGAGAACCCATCCAGAATAAGGCCCATTTGGGGTGAGGTAAGGCTGGTGATTCAGAGTAATAGTCCCACAGACTTGACAACCTAAGACACATGGTACAGGTATATCAGTCAGCGGCCAGGAATGCATGGGACAGAGAGAAACTGAAGGTGGCAGTGCTGAACACAAAGTCTTTAGCAGAACCTAGACATCAGGCACTGAAGCTGCAAACTATAGGGAAGAGGAGTCAGAGAAAAGCATCAGCAACTCATCATCATCCAAATTCAAAGGAATCACAGGGGGAGAATCTCTTTACACTCAGAGGAAGTGGAACCTAATTCCTACACTAAGCAATGGGCAAGCCTCAGAAAAAGGAAACACAAGAAACATGAAAAGACAGACTGCATGTGAAGATCCCATAGACCAAAGCCTCTCAACAGACAACATGAAGCAATCCCAATTTCTAGACATGTCAGAACCAAAATCGAGAATTTTGGTTATAAATATGACAACAGACAACAAAGCTAACACTGGCAGCACCCTTTAGATCTTAGAGAAGAAGGATCTCATTTACAGTCTGTATTCTCCAAGGAGCTAGAAAATATTAGAACAAATCAAGCAGCAATCCTTGAGAAGAAGGCAATGGAAATGAAATAAACACTGCAATATACTCCTCAGCATCTAGACAGGATGAGGCTAAACAGAGGATCTCATATACAGAAGAAGGGGTACAAGATGCTGCCTACATGCAACTTAAGATGGAGAGAAAGACGAAACAATATCAGCAAGATCTCCAAGAGATTTCAGACAAAATGAGAAAGTGAAACCTAAGAATTCAGGGAGTTTCTGAAGGAATAAAAAGCAATACAAGAGAATCAAGAAATATATTCCAAGAAATAATGAATGAAAAATTCCCAAACCTAATGCAAGACACAGATACCTATACAACTGAATCACTTAGATCCTCACCCAGAGTAGAGTAAAACAGATCCTCCCCACCACATATTATTTTATGAATCCTTACCTTGGATAGCAGAGAAGCAGTTTTGAAAGCAGCAAGGAAAAGTGCCAACTGACTTATAAAGGCAAACCCATTAAAATAACCATGGAATTCTCATCAAATTTGAAAGCTAGAAAAGCCTGGACACATATCATCCATATTCTGGCAAAAACATCTCCCAACCAATCATATATTAGCCAGCAAGTTTATCTTTTAAAACAGATATGGAGTATAAGACATTCCATCATATTGCCACATTCATATTATTTGCAACCACCAAGCCAGCATTATAGAGGATTCTCAATCAACTACCACATGCAGGGGAGATAAGACAATACCACATAGAAGATCCAGGAAATGAACAATTAACATGAGAAGAAATTAAAAAAGAAATAAAATAAATATGAACCAAAAACTAGTAATAAATACTGACTAGGTGCATAATATGGGAGAAGGACCTGGCAACCCACTCCCAAAAATCAATCTGCCATTGGAAACCCTATGAACAGCAGAGAAGCACTGACAATAGTGTTTTGCCTGTTGTACGTAGGGTCGCTATGAGTTGGATACCAACTTGACGGCACTTAACAACAACAATATGTGCATAACAACACTTTCCAATAATTATTCTTAATGTAAATGGCTTAACTCACCCATTAAGAGACATAGATTGGTCAGTGGATGAAAAAACAAAAACCCTCAATATATGCCAATTAAGAGACTCACATAACCAATAAATAATGTAAGGGATGAGAATTAAGGAGGTCTGGGGAAAACAAACAAACAAAAAGCAGGAGTCATGTTCCTAATTTAAGATAGATTAAACCTCAATCCAAAACTAATGAGAAGAGATAAAGAAGGACACTACATACTACTAAAAGGAACAACTTACCAAGAACCAATTACATTATTTAAATATATTCTCCAAATATAGGGGCACCTAGTTTCATAAAACAAACTTTATGGAAAATAAAGGAATACACTGGACTAGACATAATAATCAAGGGAGACTTTAATACCCACTTTCGAAAAGAGACAGATCATCAATACAAAAGCTCAACAGAGAAATGACAAGCTTAATTTGCACCTTAGATTAACTGGAGAGCACTGATGTTTATAGACTATTCCATCTGTCTGATGAGGAACACATATTCTTCTCAGCACCACTTGGAACTTTCTCCAAGATGGACCACATTTTAGTATGCAAAAATAGCCTCAACAAATACAAAAAAAGTAGAAATCATCAACTGGACCTTATTAGACAACAGAATAAAATTGGAACTCAAAAGCAACAACAACAAAAAAAGCTATTTTACAAATTCATGGAGACTAAATACACTGCTGAATATCAATGAAAATTTAAAAATTCCTGAAATCAAATGAGCAATAAAACACATCCTACCAAAACATATTGGATACAGCAAAGGCAGTTCTAAGAGGAAAGTTCATAGCATGGAGTGCCTTCATCAATAAGTTAGAGGTAGTCCAAATAAATGACTTAAAAACACATTTCAAGCCAACAACAAATTAATCCCAAAAGGAGGTCTAAAACAGAAATTATCAAGATCAAGGCAAATATATGTAAATCAAAATCTAAAAGGATAATTCAAAGAATTTATAAGACTATGATCTAGTTCTTTGAGAAGATTAATAAAACAGGTGCTCCCCTGGGCAATATCATCTAAAGGAAAAAAGAAAAAGCCAAAATAGTGAAAAATATAGATGAAAAAGGATCATAACAACCAATTCCACTGAAATTCTTAAAATCATCCAGGAATACTTCATGTTGTTGTTGGGTGCCTTCAAGTCATGTCTGACTCATAGAGACCCTTATAGGGTTTTCAATGGCTGATTGTTTTGGGATTGCCCCAGGAGTGGATTGCCATGTCTTTCTCCCATTTTTGTGGTGCTGGGAATTGAACTCGGGACCTCAGAGACTGCAGAGCGGCACTCTACCAACTAAGCTAAATCCCAGCCCCTCCAGGAATACTTAGAGGTATTGTATTCTCTAAGTATGAAAATACAGAAGATATGGATAAATTTATTAACAAATATAATTTAGCAAAATTAAGCCAGGAGGACATAAGTGACCTAAACAGACAAATTACCTACTCTGAAATAAAAAAGGTAATAAAAAGCCTCCCAATGAAGAAAAGCCCTTGACCTCATGGGTTCACAGAAGAATTCTGCTAAACCTTCAAAGAAGAATTAATACTAGTTTGCCTCAAATTATTTCACAAAGTAGAAAAGGAGGGAACACTCCCAAACTCATTCAATAAAACTACCATCATCTTGAGACCTAAAGCAGGCAAAGATACATCTAAGATAGAAAACTATAGACCTATTTCCTGAATGAACATAGAAACAAAAATTCTCAACAAAATCCTGGCAAAACAAATTCAACAAAAGATTAAGAAGATGGTTCACCATAACCAAGTGCGATTTATTCCATAGATGCAAGGCTGGTTCAACATATGAAAATCAATTAACGTAATTCAACATACCAAGAGGTTTGCAAATACAAATCACATGGTCCTCCTCATCGATGCTAAGAATGGCTTTGACAAAGTGCAACACCTTTTCATGATAAAAACCCTGAGGAAGACAGGCATAGCAGAAACTTAACATCATAAAGGCCATTTATGCTAGACCTAAACCCAACATCATATTAAATGGGGAAAAATTGAAACCATTACCTCTAAGATTTGGAAAAAGGCAAGCATGTGCACTCTCTCCTATATTATTTAACATTGTGGTTGAAGTCCTAGCCAGGGCAATTAGACTATAAAAATAAATCAAAGGGATACAGATAGACAACAAAGAGGTCAAATTATATTGATTTGCAGATGACATGATATTTTACATAAAGGACCCCAAAGTCTCCTCTAGAAGACTTTCCATATATGCATTTCTCACATAACTTCACCCTTCCCCTCTCATGACCCTCTTACCACATCCCCACCCATTCTATTTATGGTTTCCTTTCTCTTTGCATGTCTTTTTGTGAGAATATTTATCTATATATGTGCATCCCAATTTTGATATAAATCCAAACTTTTTTCTGTAGTAATCTACACTTTTACATCCTCACTACTATGAATTGAGTGATCTAGTCTGTTTGAATTATTGCCAGCATTTGATATTATTACTATTTTTTATTTTGGCTAGTCTAGTAGGTTTTATTTTTTCTTTCTATCTTCCCCTACTTTCTCAACATACTCATGAAATTGTGCTATTTATATTGAGATTAACCTCTCCCCCTTCATCCCTCTCCATTGACCTTCCTCTCCCTCCGGTCTTCTCCAATCTTCATTTCTCTCTGCTAGATCCTTCCCTCCATCTTTTTACTCTTTAAATTGTCCCTTTTATGCTAACTTTAATTGTGTTTTATTTTTTGTTTCAATTTATGAGTAGGATTTTTCCTTCCTTTGGGTTTGATAGTTCTTAAGAAACTAGGACTATAATCATCACACTCCAACATATTAAAGGCTATATATGACAGACCCATGGCCAATATTATGCTGCATAGGAAAATGTCAAAAATATTTCCTCTAACAATGATGAGATAATTTGTCTACTATCATATCTTTTATTCAGTATAGTTCTTGAAATCTGAGCCAGCTCAACAAGGCAAGAGAAAAAAATAAAATTGATATACATAGGAAAGAAAGAACTAAATTATTTTTATTTGCAGATGATATGATCCTATACATAAAAGACCCTAAATAATTTACCAGAAGACTCTTCAAAATGATAAACACTCCATTCAACATACAAAAACCAATAGTTTTTCTATAAAGTTTTTCTATAAAGCAATATGCTATCTCATGTGTTGCTGTGGCAGAGAACCTGACAGAAGCAAACTTATAGGGAGAATAATTTACTGGAGGTTCCACAGTTAGAGAATCACAGTCCATAGAATAGAAGACATGCCAATAGGATAGGTAATAGTAGCCTCTGGTAGGGAAACTCACCTCATGGAGAATAAGGAGCAGAGAGCTTACTGGAACAAGGGGACAAGACAAAACCTAAAATGGCCTGCAGTGGTCTGCTTCTGCAAAGCTAGGGCCACCTTTCAAAGTTCCATAACCTCCCAGTTTGGGTCCAAATGAAAAAAAAATATGATACTGAAGGGAGAGTTTAGATTCAAATCATGGCATCCAACAACAAAATTGATGAGAAAGAAACCAGGAAAATCATTCCTTTTATAATAGCCACTCTCAAAAGATAAAACATCTGTGAGTACATCTAACCAAAGATATGAAAGATTTCTGTTATAAAAATTATAAATCACTGGCAAAAGAATTTGATATAAACATTAGAACATGAAAATACATCCCATATTCTTGGATTGAGACCATTAATGTGAAAACAGCCATATTACAAAATGGTATCTACAGCGTCAGTGCAATATCCTTCCAATTTCCTATGGCATTTTTAACAGAATTAGGAAAAATGCTTAAAACTCTTATGGAAGCACAAAATGTCCTGTGCAATATATTTTTCTGATAACTATCTGAGGAGGGGAAGAAGAGATAGCATTATTGGAGACAGGGTAAAAGTAAGGTACGATGACTGCTCAGTAGCTTCTGATGGCTTCACATGAACTTGTAGAGCTAAAATGTCCCCTTAGTCATGGGGCAGGGAGAGGCAAAGAAAGATATGATCAGGACTTGGAAGTGGTGCCTTCTGAAGTGCAGGTAACTAATGAAGGGGCTACTGACTGAAAAAAATATGTTGACACCATTCACAGAAGTTATAACAAAAAGTACTTGAAGCAGAATCTTGGTGACATACCTTCCTATAAATTACACATGGGATTGCAAAGCACATAACAGAAAAGTCTACATTACATTTAATGTATAAACTTACATCATATTTTGTGGCATTTAACTTTTTAGTTTAATTATAGTTTAAAACTGATGGACAAAACCATAAAAGTTACATAAATAGGTAATGTCCTACTTCAATACAATAAAAAATACAATATAAATGATATTGTATATATATGTATGGATGACATATATGGATGGTATGGGTGATATATATGGATGGCTAAATATAACCTGAGAATGTGAGGTGAGATGACTTTTAGAGGTACATATAATGCAGAAATATGACTTATTATTAAAGAAAAAACGGACTATATGTCTAAGAAAATTATTTTAATATATGTTAGTTCCACTATAAAATAGCATAATGTTGTTGTTGTTAGGTGCCATTGGGTCAGTGCCTGGCTCATAGTAACCCTATGTGCAATAGGCAAAACATTATTGTCACTACTGTCATGCTTCTCTGCTATTTGTAGGGTTTTCAATGGCTGATTTTTAGTTTTTATTTTATTTATTTATTGTTATTTATTTTTTATGTTTTGGGGATGGCTTGCCAAGTCCTTCTCCTAAGCCTATAGCACCTGGTGTTCCCAGGCAGTCTCATATCAAAGTATTAACCAGGCCAGACCCTACTTAGCTTCTGAGATCTGACGGGATCAGCCACCACAGTGGTATGACTGCCAGCAAAAAAGCATAGTAGCAAATATTAAAGAGACATTTGATTTCATCCTATCAATATGAAGATGATTTTTAGATTTTCTTATTAATATAAAGGAAACAAATCATTGATAAATTAATATGAAAAATTAGCAAACTTTTCATGTGGCTTTTGAATATATGGTAGCTTTTTAAATCTGACATGGTATCACTTCCAGTTTGAATTAGACACACTAGTATGATAATCTATACTTTCAATAACTGGACCTTATTTATATTGCTCATATGTAAATAAATAAACATCAAGTATTTGAAACCATTTGTAATTCTGTGATAGTTTTCCTTTCTTTTTACTCAAGCATTTCTATAGATGGTATTATAATAGAATTCCATCTCATTTATTTTAGTACTATAAATTTTACATCGGAAAAACCAAAGTAAAATATAAATTACTTTTGAATTTATATATTGTTCTTCTTCTACATAAAACCCATAGGAGCTGTCCCAAAGTTGCAACAAAGTGCATGTTGGAATGCTATTTTAATCCCACACATATATCATTTAATATTTGCAGAATATATCTCCTTTTATTTTCTTCAAAAGAGTAGTTTTATTGTTGCTGTTATTTTGAGGTTCAAAGTCATTTTTAGATATGGCTTATACATCACATCTAAAAGGATTAGAAGAAAAATCACAGGATTATATCAATTTATGCAGAAGAATTATCTACTAACATTTGACAAATCCAACACACACTTATAAAAAGAAACTGTAAAGTGAGAATAGAGAAAAACTTCCTCAATTTTGTACAAAATATGTACAAAAAAATCTCACATGTAACACTACACTTAGTGGTAAGAAAACAGAATCTTTCCTAGCTACATGAGAAACATACAATATTAAAAGAAGTAATGTTCCCTTTCATCACTCCTTGTAACATTGTACTAGTAATCTTAGCTAATGTAAGAAGAAAGTAAAAGGAAAGAAAAAGTATACTGACTGTTGTTGTTGTTGTTAGGTACCGTCGAGTCAGTATCTGACTCATAGCGACCCTCTGTACAACAGGGGAAACACCATTGTCAGTGCTTCTCTGCTGTTCATAGGGTTTTCAATGGCGGATTGATTATTGGGAGGGGGCTGCCAGGTCCTTCTCCCAAGCCTACAGCTTCTGCTGTTCCCAGGTGGTCTCCCATCCAGGTACTAATCAGGCCCGACCCTGCTTAGCTTCTGAGATCTGTCAGGATCAGATGCCACAGAGCTACTGATTGGTAAGGAAGAAATATTTTTTTTTGATGATGACATGAGTGTCAATATAACAAATCCAAAAAAGTTAAGTAAAAAATCTTCTGGAACTAAAAAGTGATTGTAGAACATTTGAAGTATACAGTGTTGTAGTTAGGTGCCATGGGGAGGTGTCCAACCCATAGGGACTCTGTGTACAACAGACAAAACACTATTATCAGTGCTTCTCTGCCATTCATAGAGTTTTTCAAAGGCTGATTTTTTGAGAGTGGGTTCTGATGTCCTTCTTTCAAGCCTACAATGCCTGGTGCTTTCAAGCAGTCTCCCATCCAAGTGCTAACCAGGTCCAGTGTTGGAGCTCTTGCTCAGCATATGTGACGTGTGTATGGCTCTGGCTTCAACTCCCAAGCACTCAAAAAAAAAAAAAAAAAAAAGTAAGGAAAATCAAAAAGAAATAAGAAACTTTTTCTGTTCTCTGGCATTTTTCTTTTATCTTCAATTCTTTGGTATTTTTCTTTCATCTTCAACATTATTTAATCTCATTTACCTACGATATTTAGCTTACATTTTGACATAAGATATATGATAAATATTTGTCTCAATTCATTAATTCTTTTATAAGTGTATTGAGAGAAGAGGGGTGATATATATGGATGGCTCATTGTGCCATGGAAAATGATGCATTTGATCATTTGTAGAATTGTTGTCTCTGTTACATCTAGATATTTAGTCAATTAATGACTGCTATACCTAAGATTAGTAGGAAATAAGAATAGTATCATAAGATGATGTGTTGAATGTGACAATATGGCTGATTTGAAATAATGGTTACCATAGAATCAAACAATGATGATAAAGAGAAAATCAATAACCATTTATGACTAGATAGAAGACATGAATCTATCACTAGGAAGGCAGCTATACTATAGAGTATGTATTAAAAAGAATAGAAAAGTATTAAATTAAGAAAATGTTACAAAAATAAATTACTTGCTTAGCATTAATGATATAAAATATTTTGTATTTTAAAACATCACATTCTTCTATTCTTTTTAGAATCACTATACCATGTCTGGACCGGGATTTAGCTCAGTGGGTAGAGTGCTGCTCTGCAGTCTCTGAGGTCCCGAGTTCAATTCCCAGCACCTCAAAAATGGGAGAAGGACCTGGCAATCCACTCCCAAGGCAATCCCGAAACAGTCAGCCATTGAAAACCCTATGGGGGTCGCTATGAGTCAGATACCGACTCGACGGCACCTAACAACAACAACAACAACAACAACAACAACAACAACAACAACAACATACCATGTCTAAAAGAAAGTATCTGATCCTCTATAATAAATACTTATGCACATATTCCAAATATAGTCCTGCAAAAATTAATACTAGTATATCTGCCAGCAATATCCATATTATTTGTAAATATCACGTGTACATATAAAAATATACTAACATATTAAGTATATTACATATATAAAGCAATGTGTTAAAGTACTATTTTAGTTTATTATTCTGTATCATAGCTATGCTGAAAGCCTATTTAACTATTTTCCTACCTAAAGTAAAGATCATAGACAAAATAAATTCTTTAACTCATTTCTTTCTTTGAGAATCCATTTAAATATCACTCAATAAAATAAATTAAAAGTGAAGCCATTGTTGCAATCTCTAGTAATTTTCATTTTCCCAAGGCATAATTACCAGTAAAAGTAATATCTCAGATTATTTTAAATACAAGTTAAAATATGCCTGCATATGATGATTAAATTGTACTTAAAAATGCATTCAAAGTATGATTAAACTATTTAAACCACATCACGAGATTTTTCTTTTCAAGTTACAAAAGTTCTGATTATAACAGAAGTAACTTAGAATCAGGTTGGATCTTAATTATCCCCAATGCTACTAATACTGGCTACTGGCCTTAGTTGTCACAGTCACGTGTGTCATATCAATTGGGAGAAAAGCTAAATTGATTTTCTTAAATTTCTGTCATCTCCTAAAGCGAAACCATAATATAGAGTGATTGATTTTACTACATTAATTTAACGTAATGGCATTAAAATTAAATAAGCAGCCAGCATTAAAAAAGATAGTTTCTAATTATTTCCTATTAACTTCAAGTATATCTTTTTTCCCTGTAATTGTTCAATGAAAGACTGATGAAGACTTTGAGAAGATCCTTTTCGCTAAATGAATAATAGAACACAACAATGTAGTGCTGAAATATAAAAGCTAGAAAAGGATACTTCATAGAAAAAAAGGAGACAAACAGGAGGATTTTAAAGTTTAATTTTAGGTGCCATGAATGAAACATATGTTCTCATTGCCAGCATCTGTGAGTTATGGTGCAGAGGTTAAGTATTTTTTCAATAAATGAAAATATTTTGAATTTCACTTCTTTTAAGTAGGTGGAGGCCATGCAATAAACACAAAAACAGTAGGATGTGTTTTACTTTCATTTGAATATCATGCTTAGGGATTCCTGAAATTTGTCTGAAACTTAAAACTCATTATTTAAATTAATAATTCACATGGATTTTATGCTTTTTAAAGTTTCTTAATATCCTAAGGGAAGTTAATATTTATGTTTAAATATACATTTAGAGATAGAAAAAGACAAGTACCACATGATTTCACTAATATGTAGAATTTTAAAATGTTGACTTCGCAGATATTAAGAGTGGAATAAAAATTATCAGAAGCTGGAGAGAGCTGGAGAAAGGTTGATCAATGGTTACCAAATTACAATTAGATAGAAGCAAGAATTTCTTGTGGACTAATGCATAGTAGGGTGACTACAGATAACAATGATGTGCTGTATATTTCTAACCCTAAAAGAAAGAGTTGAAATTTTTCACAATAAAGTAGTAATACATATTTGAGGAAATAGATGTTTCACTTCATTAAAACAGTATACAATGTATAGATGTATATGAGTTGTGATAAAAACATACAGTAAATGTTTAAATAAGAAATATTGCAATAAAAGACATATTACCATTAACCCACACCCAAACACTCCCCCTGGCTTTGAACACACAATGCATTGTTCTTTCCACTCCCTGAAGCTGTTTTGGAAATTGTCTTTTCTGTCTTTATTTTCATTCTCCATCATGACAAGTCTCCGTGTCACACATTGCTCCTGGTATGGCAATTTCCATGTAATAAGAATATTACAATTTGTCTTCATCATTTTATTCACTGGAACTAGCACCATGCCACTTTTGCTTCTCTCCTAAAGTCAAAATGACCATGAAAAATCAATGTTTTTAATTGATTCAGGATAATTGAGGCAGCCACTAAACAGAGTCAAGAAAGAGGACTTCCAGAACTGCTTCAGAAAGTGGCAAGAATGATGGGCTAAGTGTGTTTGGAGACGGGGGAGTGTTTTGAGGTGGATTAAAGGTAATGCATATTTTATCATAATAATTTTTTAAATTTAAATATTCACTGTATTTTTTTACTATACCTGGTAGATGGACTATAGACAGATAAGTCATGTTCCTCCATTAATATGTATTTTTAATGTTTTACATATTATTTAGGAAGAAATATATTTAAATAAAAATAAATTAAGAAAAACAAAAAAAACCTTTTATAATCTACTAATTCTATGCAAAAAACAATAAAATATATGGCTATTTTAATCCTGTTTTGAGTAGAAGAAGACATGAATAGGCAGGATACACAGATTAAAAATGAGCACAGAGAAAGGTGTTCACCATCATTAACCATCAGGGATATTGCAAATGAAAACCGAAACATGATACTTCCATCTACATGGTAGCTAAAATAGAAAATAGTGACACACCAATTGTAATGAAGATACAGAGAAACTGGATCACACATACATTGCTGGTGGGTATGTAAAACTGTTCAGTGAGTCTGAGAAACACGTTGGCAATTTCTTATAAAACTGGACATAGGACTACCATTGTTGTTGTTGTTGTTAGGTGCCGTCGAGTAGGTGTCTGATGCATAGCGACCCTCATGGGGTTTTCAATGGCTGACTGTTTTGGAATTGCCTTGGGAGTGGATTGCCAGGTCCTTCTCCCATTTTTGCGGTGCTGGGAATTGAACTCGAGATCTCAGAGACTGCAGAGCGGTGCTCTACCAACTGAGCTAAATCCCAGCCCCTAGGACTACTATATGACCTAACAATTGCACTTAGGACATTTTCTCTCAAAAAAATAAAAACTTATGCTCACAAAAGAATATACATACAAGTACTTATAGCAGTTTTATTTGTGACAGGGAAAAAGTAGAAAGGACACAAACATCCATCCATGGTTGCTATAGTCTGAGTGTGTCTCATAAACCTCATGTGTTAGAAGCTTAACATGCAATGTAAGTATTGAGAGGTGTTACTTTTACCAAGTGATTTAGGTTATGAGAGCTCTGCCCTGATGAATGAATTAATGTCAATATTGTGAAGTGAGTCCATTAAATGATCAATTTGATGCCCTTCCTTCTCTCTCTTGCCAGCATGATGCTTTCCACTATGGGATAACATATCATGAAAACCCTGGCTACATGCAGGTCCCTTTTCTTACTAGCTTCCAGAAGATAAATCTATATTCATTATAAAATAAAATAAAATAAAATAAATTCCTTTATTTTAAACAGCAAAACCTCAAAATAATAAATTGCTTACAGATGTTTATTAATATGATTTGTTGTTGTTGTTGTTAGGTGCCGTCAAGTCGGTATCCGACTTATAGCGACACTACATACAACAGGCGAAACACTGTTGTTAGTGCTTCTCTGCTGTTCATAGGGTTTTCAACAGCAGATTGAATTTTGGGAGCGGATTGCCTGGTCCTTCAATCAAGCCTACAGCACCTGGTGTTCCCAGTCGGTCTCCCATCCAAGTACTAACCAGGCCCGACCCTGCTTAGCTTCAGAGATCTGATGGGGTCCAATGCCACAGGGCTACAGCTGCAGGCTAATGTGATTTAGTATTTTGGTAATTTGAGATTTCACATAAGGCATTAAAACTCCTCTATGTTGGTTTGACTAAGGACATGTGTTCCCTTCTCTGGAGAGTATAAACTTACAATAACTTTGAAGTGAACCCACATTATTCTTCATTGATTATGGAACTAATGAGTAAGAGAGTCCTCCCACACTGGAAACTTTCTAAAATTTCCCACTGACTGGCAGTGTATATCCTGCAAAGTACATTCTTGCTTGCATACTGATTTCTTAGCTCAAGAGTTGACTCTGTAACAAATAGGAATTGTCAAGCTTGAAGAGATATTCTTATTTTGTGGATAGTATTTATGATTATGCTTATGTGAACTATTCTTATATTCACTAACACTAATTGTGTAGAATTAAAAATTTGGATAGGTTAGTTGTTGTTGTTGTTGTTGTTAGGTGCCTCGAATTGGTATCCGACTCATAGTGACCCTCATAGGGTTTTCAATGGCTGACTGTTTCAAGATTGCCTTGGGACTGGATTGCCAGATCCTTCTTCCATTTTTGCGGTGCAGGGAATTGAACTCAGGACCTCAAAGACTGCAGTGCAGTGCTCTTCCAACTGAGCCAAATCCCAGCCTCAGGTTAGTTGTTAGTGTACTTCAAATTGTATTTTTGGAAAATCTGTGATTAAAAAAATAAAAAAAAATTGTACTTATAATCACCATGCAGTACATATATGTTGCAAAAAACATTTTAAACCACACTAATAAAAAGAATGAAAAATATTATGTTACAGAATAATTATGTTTACAACTAAATATATTGTTTATGATTATGATTTTATATCAGTATGAGAACATAGAAATCTGACATAACATTATATTATGGTTGTCTTAATAAAGCATTGTGAGAGCAAGAGCACAATTTAAACTCCAGGTCTTTGTACACTTTTTGGTGCACCAGATGAAGAGACTCCATTTCTAATAAACTCACTTATCTTCTTTTATCCATATTATCATCAGGTAGCTGATCTCTAATAAAGAAACTTCTTATGAACAAATGGGCTCTATCCTAAATTCACACCACCTACTTCACAGGATTCCATAATATGGCCCACAAATATTATGTATATATTTCTCTAATCTCCAATGGTGATTTTTATAATACTTTTTTTCTTATAAGTGAGGTTGTATTATTTATTGGAAAATATCAAAACATTGGGTAAATATACAAGATAATAATTTAGCATATATTCATCAAGACCATGTCATAGGATAGATGAGAACACAAGCTTTCTCCAAAATCTATCATCCAAATCAACTTAAGTTGCAAGTTAAGACAACTTATTAATGAGAGGCACTTAATACTATGGAACAAACGGACTGGGCCTTATCAAGATTGTCAGAGAAAAATTCCACAAGGAAATGAACAGTGAGGTAAGAAATGAAAATGAGGAAGCACTGATTATGTGGAGGGTTGAACATGCAGACAGGCTGTATGGTTGGAAGAGAACATATTCAGAAATACTGTAGGACATCAGGATGGTAGGGACTCTAAGAGGCTGTGTGTGAAGCTCCAGCTTTTTCCATGACCCGGTGATATTGTCTTGACTGGAAATATCATGAGCCAGTAATAAGAACTTTAAGAAAGAAGGAACACTTTACATGTTCCAATTAGGAAGGAGGAATGGGTCATATTCTATTATTACATAATCATGCTGAACTCTGACTCCTCAGTCCAATAAGAATGCCCCATTCTATTCCCAGTGCCATCCTGGGTAAAGTCAGCGAAATTAGGTTCTCATCTAGTATGCTTCTCTTCATTTAAAGGTAGAATGTTTACTAATTTTTGCCTGATCTTAATGATTTTCCTGTGTCTTTATCTTTGTATTTTACATATGTGAGTAATGAAATTATATATAAACACAGGCATTTTAGATAAAAATGTTTGTTCCTTCTTTTGGTCTCTGGTAAGTCCGTGTAATGTGGCTCAAATTCAGCTCTCAGGAAGCATACTAAACACGAGCACACAAAGTTTGGTTTTGTTTTCAAGTATCAAATTAAAATGTTTTCATGCTGTTTGAATCACCTAAAATCAAAGTATCTTCTAAAATTTCTTTAATTAAGTTGAATAAATTAATTTCTGTAATAAATAGGAAGGATAAAATGTATAATATGAAGCTAAAATAAGAATAATCCTTCAATTGGTTAATAAAGCACCCTTTTGTTAAGTAGCAATTCTTTCTTTTTGTTCTAAGTTTCTACTAGTTTAAAAAAATTATTTAATAACTTTATTCAATTAAATATATGTTAAGTGTTAAACTGAAGGTGATTTTCAAATGCATGAGTAGCTGAATGCTTTCTCTTTTTCTGCTTCTGATATCAGCATTTGCTTCTGGATGTTTTATGCTTTGCCTAAATGTCTATTAGATAAGTTTCAGGTTTATATTTAAAACTTTTACCTGCTCCAAAAACATTCAAATATATACAGACCACCAAACTGAAAAATCATGTTAACTTGTGTTCCAGATTTCTGATCCTTATTTTATACACATTAAAAATATCAATATGAATGTAATTTAAATTCCAGGCAATTTTTCTTATAAATCTTATTTCTCTTTTATTCACAGTTCTTAAAATGTTCACTAATAACTTATTGTTGTGATGTCCTATTGAATTCCCTGAGATATCAAATATTTGCTCTATCAATAACATTTTTAATGTAAGAGTTACATTAGTTGTCTTTGTTATGGAATAAAACACCACAAGTTTTGTGTCTTAAAGCAAAATTCAGACTCTTTGGAACAGAAGTTTGTATATAGATTAGGTGGATTTTTTGTTCCATGTCCTCACAAGGCTTCAATAAAGTTGTCATGCAGGGCTGTGATCTCACCTGAGGCTGAGGGTCATCCTGTAAGTTCATCAGTTATTGGGCATTGGTTGAGTTGATGCCTTAAGTTCCTGGAGACAACTTGTCATTCCGTGCCACACCTGTCATCCCTTGCCACATGGTTCTCTGTACAACAGCTTGCTATTTCAAGACCAAGAAGAATGTCTACTACTACTTCTTGTCCTATACTTGTGTCTTTGTCTTATAAGGCTTACTTGTTTAGATCAGACTCATCTAAAATAATCTCCCTGATGATTAACTCAAAGTCAGCTGATAAGTCTTAGTTATATCTTCAAAATCCATTATCTTTGCTATATAATGTAAACTAATTAAAGGAGTGCTATGTCAATACATTCATAGGTCACATCTGCATTGATTGTATGTGCATGTTGGAGGGTGCATTATATAAGGCATTTACATTAGGGGACAGAAATCTGTGGGCATCTTAGAATCCTGTCTGCCATGTGATTTTAAAGGACATTGCTGAAACACTGACAAGATAATTGTTTCAAGAAGCTAAGTATACAAACAAAAGTGTTTATTTGATGGATGATTTCACTGTATACTTCTAGTATCTCATGAGCAGTTAGATTGTTTATGTTTTCATGTGAATATATTATGTGTTCTTTCCAAGAGGTAAAGTAAATTCAGGTTTAGGGAGAGGGAGCAAAATTAAATCAAAACACTGCTCCCCCATACTTTCCAACCTCGTGACAATTATGCAAAGATTTTTAAAATTTCTACAATAGGATGAATGCAATAATTGAATACAGTTAGAATTAAATGCAATTAGAAGAGATGTAATTTATAATACTAACAAATTTTCTTCAATTACAGAATACCTAAAGTTGATAGAAGAATCCTGAATTAATTTTGTATTACATGAAGAATACTTACTAAATTCAGCCTATTTAAAGAATATGTAGGCAACAATGTTCATTCTATTTTTCATCATGTATTCCTAAACTAAATGTCAGTATGTAACAGAATCTATAGTTTTCTGATTTATCATTGTTATTTTCTAATTAAATTTTCATTGTTTAAGTGTTGGGTCAGTTTGATGTCATATTAAAATACAGTTATGTCACCTATGATAATATTCAGCGTCTTAGAAGGTCTTATATTATTTAAAATATTTACATGAAGACAATGTTGTTAGGTGCCACGGAGTCAGATTCGGCTCATAGTGACCCCACGAGAATGAAACATTCTGTGGCAAATATTGTCAGTGCTTCTCTGTTATTCACAGTGTTTTCAACAGTAAATTTTTTCATGAGTGGATTGCCAGGTCCTTCTCTCATTTCAAAACAAGAAAAACACTCTTAAATTTTAGAAAAATGGTTTAGATCAATTCTTTGATCATATGTTTGCTCTAAAGAAAGATGTTATGGTAGGTGAAAGATAGAAAAGTTATAATATGGAAATGAACTCTAGTATTATGCACTTTATTGTAAGTATTCATCTTACTAATATTTTTTATTAAGTAGATCAAGCATTTGGGGACATCATTATAATTATATGATCCTTAATGTTAAATCTATTCAATATCATTTTCAATTAACTAGATGGAATTTTGTCTTCCAATATTTGACTTGCACATGTTGCTGACTGCTTTGTGAAACTTAAATCTTTCCATTTTGCTTTACATGATTAACATTTCACCCATCTTAATCTGTGCATTTGACTTTACACTTCTGAGATGGTCTGTAATGCATGCTTTGAATGAAAAAAAAGTCCTCACTATAGAAAATGATTTTGCTATGGTCTTAGCATCAGAACTGATCCATCTGCTCTCAGTTTCTTCCACTTTACAATCCACTAGTATATATGTATGCATTTTATTCATTCATAATTTGGCTCCTGCAATAATCTTTGGTCACCTATTAGACGCAATAAGAAAATTTTATTATTTTTTTCATCTATTTCTTCACATAGAAGCTTGATAAGGAGATTGGAGAACGTTGGAATAAATTTCTAAAAACTTCCTACAAGTGTGCATTAAAGAAAAACAGTTCAAAGAAAAAAACCATAAGATGAGCCTAAAATGTGATATTACTTTGACATTTGTTGACCTCATTATATGCTACATAGTAGTATATTTTAATAGGTTAAAATTTCAATATAGTTTAAAAATCTGCTTGTATTTTCAATTTTTAATCTCTTGGTCCTTTAAATACTATAGGATATATCATATCTGTTGCTAAAATGTTCT
>VMDO01015604.1:0-50608 GCA_007922755.1 Pedetes capensis
AAAGAAAAAGAAAAAAAAAAATACTACACCTAAATTCAAGCACACTTATAATTACACTAAATGTAAATGGTCAAAACATATACCAATTGAAAGAAAATATCCAACTGAATTAAAGGGGGAAAGATTTATGCTGTGTGTCAGAAACTTACTTTAAATATTATGATATAGTTAGTATAAAAGTTAGGGATGGACACACAATAGGAGGAAACATTAAACAATAAAAACCCTTTATTAATATATGAAATAGACTTCTGAGTATAGAAATTAGGAGAGATAAAAGAGAAAATTACACAATGGTAAAAGCATCAATTCAACAAGACATGATAACCCTACATGTGTATGCACCTGATAAGAAAGCTTCAAAATACAAGAAGCAAAAACTCACAAAACTGAAGGGAAAAATAACCATAACCATAATTACATCTGGATATTTCACTCTTCTCTCAATAATGAATACAAATAAACTGACAATCAAAGAACTCAACACCACCATCAACCAAATGAATAACTGACATTGACATAATGTTCTATTCAATAGCAGCAAAATGCATTCTTCTCAAGCACATAAACACTCAGCAAGACAGAGAATATCCTGAATCGTAAAACAAACCTTAATATTTAAAATAAATTTTGAATCATATAAAAAATAAAAAAACTAAAAGTAAAAAGGTTTTTTAAAAAAAGATAACTTGACTCAAACAGGACATGTTCTCTGACCACAATGAACTAATTAAACAATACATTGCTAACTCAGGGATTAGTAAACTTTTTCTGTGAACAGCCAGAATATATTTTTAGGTTTTGTGGGTCACACTTAGTCTCTATCCCCTATTATTATTATTTTATCTTTTTTTCATAATTCTCTAAATATGTTTATTTTTAAAAAATTAGCTTAGAGACACAGAAAAAAAAAGGGAGGGGCCAGATACAACCCAAATGTCACAGTTTGCCCTCCCCAGTTCTAAATAATTAATGAGTCAAAGAGAATTAAGAAAATATACTAAACTGAAAATGAAAATACAACATGTCAAAATGCTGTAATGCCTAGAAATGAATTTATAGCACCAATATGCTTCTATTAGAAACTAGCAAAAGCATAAAGCAAACCCAGAATAAGTAGAAAGAAGAAAATTTAAAACATTTTTTAAAAATTAGAAAAAAATAATCCCACACACAGGGAGAGAGAATCAAACCAAATGCTGGATATTAAAAGATCACCAAGATCAACAAAGCCTGCAGCCATAGCCCTGTGGCATCAGATCTGATCAGATCTCGGAAGCTAAGCAGGGTCGGACCTGGTTAGTATTTGGATGGGAGACCACTCTGGAACACCAGGTGCTGTAGGCTTGGGAGAAGGACCCAGCAACCCACTCCCAAAAATCAAACCGCCATTGAAAACCCTATGAACAGCAGAGAAAGCACTGATAATAGTGTTTCACCTGTTGTAAGCAGGGTCGCTATGAGTCGGATACCGACTCGTTGACACCTAACAACAACAAGATCAACAAGGCCTGGGGTTCAGCTCAGTTGGTAGAGGGCCACTCTGCACTCTGCAAGGCCCCAAGTTCGATGCCCAGCACCACAAAAACAAGAGAAGGACCTGGCAATCCACTCTTGAAACAATCCCAAAACAATCAGTCGTTGAAAACCCTATTAGCAGGGAAACACTGACATAGTGCTGAGCATGACACAGTATTGGGAAGTATTTTGCTCTGTTGTATGTAAGGAAGCAATGAGTTGGACCTGACTTGATGGCACCTAACAACAACAACATCAATAAATCTCTAGAACAGGAGTCCTCAACCTCACCAATAATGAAGTTCGGGAGGTATAATTATCGTGGAGGCTGTCTTCCCACTGTAGAATGATTAGCAATGCCACTGGCCTTCTACCCATTAGGTAACAATAGCACTCAGCACCCTAGCTGTGACAAAAGGTGTCTGGATACACTGGTTACTCGGGGTTAAAAATCCACAGCTGCCCAGCTGAGACCCAGCGTGCCTAACTGTTGCTGTTGGTGGCCGTTGAGTCATGTCCGACTCATAGCGACCCTCACAGGGTTTTCAATGGCTGATTATTTCGGGATTGCTTTGGGAGTGGATTGCCATATTCTTCTCCCATTTTTGCAGTGTTGGGAATTGAATCTAGGACCTCAGAGACTGCAGGGTGGTGCTCTACCAACTGAGCTAAATCCCAGCCTGTGTGCCTAACTAGACAAAGAAAAAAGAGAGGAGGCAAAAGTTACCAAAATTGGGATTAAATGAGGGACTATTACCCCACACACATTTAAAAGAAATAAGGACATAATACTATTAAAAAAAAACACTCTGTGTACATAAATTAACCCCTTAGGTGAAACAGAGCAATTCCTTGAAAATACCAACTATTAAGACCTCTCATGAAGAAAAATAACAATCTGAACAGACCTACACCTACGAAAGACTTTGAATCTGCAGTTAAAGCCTTTTTACCAGATGGTTTTGCAGGTAAATTCTACCAAACATTTGAAGTAATACCAATTCTATGCAATATCGTCCAGAAAATACAAGAGGAAGTTCTTGTTAGGTGCCGTCCACTCGGCATCCGACTCATAGCAACCCTCATAGGGTTTTCAATGGCTGGCTGTTTCGGGATTGCCTTGGGAGTGGATTGCCAGGCCCTTCTCCCATTTGTGTGGTGCTGAGAATTGAATTTGGGACCTCAGAGACTGCAGTGCAGTGCTCTACCCACTGAGCTAAATCCCAGACCACAAGAAGAAGGAGCACTTCCCTAATCATTTGATAAGGTAAATCAACTCCTAGCAAATCATATCCAGGAATGTATAAAAATAATACACTATAACCAAGTGTGGGTCATCCAGAGAAAGAAAATCAATCAATATAATCCACACATGAACAGCCTATAAAGGAAAAACTGTAAGATCCTATCAACAGATGCAGAAAAAGCACCTGACAAAATTCAGTATCTACTCATGATTTAAAAATTCACAAATTCAGAGGTAAAAGAAACTTTCTTAATCCACAGAGAGCATTGATTTAAACAAAGACTGCAGCCAGCACCACCGAGAGCCCAAGACCAGGTGCTGTCCCTAGAAGGCAGGCTGCCAGGCACAGGGCTGCCACGAATGCACCTCAAGGTCCAGCCGGCACAGTGAGGCAAGGAAAAGAAAGGACAGGCATCCACACTGAAAAAGAGGGAAATCATCACCACCGCCAGAAGACGTGACTGTCTACATGAGGCCCCGTGGACTCTACCCAAAAGAGGTTTACAGAACCCAAGTGTAGCGAGGATGCAGGACACATGGCTAATTCTAAATAAATATAACAGGACTGAGGATGCAGCTTGGTGGGACAGCACTGGCCTAAGCATGTGACAGGCCCTGGGTTCAATCCTCAGAACCACAAAGGATAAAGTTGCAAATAAATAAATAAAATGTACTGAAATGTGTACAATCTGTATTCTCTGTAAAAATCACAGAAAAAGTCCTCTTAAAAAATGAAAAGTCTAAATGCAGAGATACACTGTATGCACAGACCAGAAGCCTTCATATAGTTAACACGCCAATTCTCTCTTAAACAGATGTACAGATTTATAAAGGGTAATTCCGGTCAAAATCCAAGCAGGATTTTTTGTAGGTATAAACAAGGTGTTTCTAAAATGTATATGGAAAGGCAAAGGAACTGAAATAGCCAAGACAGCTTTTGAAAGGGACACACGAGGGCACAAGGCCCTGGGTTCAGACCCCAGCACCTCCTCCACAAAAAAAAAGGTGACACATAGTAGTGAATTTCAAAAAACACAATAAAGCTTCAGTCGCCCAGACAGCGTGGTGTTGGCAAAGGGACAGACACAGACATCAAAGAAACAAAACAGATGGTCTAGAAACAGAACCACACAAATATGGCCAGTGGTCAGTGCCTTCATTTTGAATGAGTTTTCGTGAGATACAATTCACATACCACACAATATGCCCATTTAAAATGTACACCTTAATAGTTTTTAGTGTACTCACAGGGGTATGTGGTCATTACCACACAAGCATATTTTTGCAACTTTACCACACCTAAAGAAATCTCCGTATCGTTGGCAGTCACTCACCACTCTCCGTCACACTTTCCCAGCTCTAATAATCACTAATTTATTCTGATTTATAAATTTCCCTATCCTAAACATTTCATATAAGTAGAATCAAACAATAGCTGATCTTTTGCAACTGGCTTCTTTCACCTAGTATAGTAGTTTCAAGGCACATTTCTTTTTATTGCCAAACAACATTCCACGGTATGGAATTTACCCAGCCCCTAGTAGACAGGCATTTGGGTTTTCTCCACTTTGGCTATTATGACTAATGCTATTAAGATTTGCGTGTAGGTTTTTATACAGATATATGTTCTTATTTCATTTGCATATAATACCATTTAGGTGTGGAACTGCTGGGTCATATGGTAACCCGGTGTTTACAACTTTTTGAAAAGTTCCAAATTAGTTTCCAACATGGCTGCACCAATTTACACTCTCACCAGCAGCATACGAGAGTTCCAATTCTTCCGTCTGCCATGCTATTATTGTCTGCCTTTGTTATGAAAGCCATTCTACTGAGGGATCTCATGTGGTTTTGTCAATTCATTTTGA
The DNA here is from genome assembly GCA_007922755.1 of Pedetes capensis. NCBI lineage: Eukaryota > Metazoa > Chordata > Mammalia > Rodentia > Pedetidae > Pedetes > Pedetes capensis. Next base: position 4,633 of record VMDO01015604.1, read on the forward strand.
CAAAGGTGCAAAGTCAGTTCAATGGAGAAAGGATAGTGTTTTCAACAAATAGAGTTGGAACAAATGAACTTCATCCATATGCAAGAAAAACGAACCTCAAGTTAAACTTCACCGCTCATACGACATTACATTAAAACATAGGAGGAAATCCTAAATAGTAATGTGAAGAAAAAGTTCTTAGACATGACACCAAATACAAGACTTACAAAAGAAAAATGTGATGAATTAGACTCCAAAATTTAAAATTTTGCCCTGGAAAGACACTGTCAGGAGAACAAAAAGATACAGACTGGGAGGAAAACATTTGCAAGTCATGTACTCAACAAAGAACTTATATCCATAATATATAAAGAACTCTCAAAACTCAACAGTAAGAAAATACAACTCAATTTTTAAAAATGGGCAAAAGAATCCAACAGACAAAAGAGGACACACAGACAGCAAGTAAGTACATGAATCAATGTTCAGAATCATGAAGCCATTAGGGAATTGTGGACTAAAACCACTAAACATCCAAATTGCTAAAAATTTAAGAACTGACAATAACACGTACAGCGAAGGATGCAAAACTCCTAGAACTCTTATACCCTATTGGTGGAGATCTAAAAATCATACGGCCACTTTGGAAGACCGTTTAGTAGTTTCTTAAAACTGAACATACATTTGCCATGGGAGCTAGTCATTCCATTTGTAGGTATTAACCAACAGCTATGAAAACTGATGTTCAATGAAAACTTATGTGTTATGTTCAAAAACCTGTACAGGATGGTTTCATAGTAGCAGCTCCATTGAAACCTGTCAAAAAAATGGAAGCAATCCAAATGTCCTTCAACAGGTGAGCAGAAAAACTGTGATACGTGCATATCACATATATACATACAATGGAGCACTACTCAGAGATGAAAAGGAATGAACTTCTGACACAAAGAACAATTTGGATGAGGCATTATAGTGAGTGAAAGAAGCCATTCTCCAAAAAGACTTCTGAAATTGTTTGCATGACACTCTAGAAAAAGCAAAAATAAAGCCAATCAGTAGCTCTCACGCCTTCGAGGCTGAAGTAGGGTATGAGCAGGTAGGGGCAACCATGCAGGAGTTTTGTTGGTGTGATCTTACACCCTGACCATGGTGATGGTTAAACAAATTAACTTATGTGTCTTAACTCAGAGAATAGTATATACCAAGTAAAAGGTCAATATCACTGTGTAACTTAAAATTTCTCACGAACTTTAAAAAGATGGTTATTCTCTTTCTAAAGGACAAAAAAGATATGAGCACAAAGGGTAAGGGCACTGAGCCTGCCTTCCTGGACCCCACAGGATGCCCTGGATCCTCTGTCACGTAAGTGTTAAGTCCACCCTGTCCTGGAGACTACTCTTCTGACATGCAAAGCCCTTCTTCCACCTTCCCTCTCCCAGGCACCAATGAGGCCTTCTGCTTCAACACACACCACGCACCCAGGCCCCACATCCATGGCTGGACTTTCCACAGTTGCAGTCACCTGCAGTGAGATGTGAAACGGAAAACTCCAGAAACAAACAATCCAAAAATTTACATTCTGTGCAGACCTGAGCAGCATTGTGACCTCTCACCCTAACCCACACTCTCCAGGCAACAGATCATCCCTCTATCCAGCACACTCACATGTCCCTGCCCACCCTATCTGTCACCTAGGAGCCAGCCTGACTACCAGACCAAATGTCACAGTATGGCTGCAGCGCTCCTGCCCCAGTATCCCTGGCCCCAAAGCAATGGTGATGGCAGGAAAGTGCCCAGGAGAAGCCGCACAGGGTAAGGAAGGGGAATCTCAACTCACACAAGAGGGAAGCGGCGCACTGCGGCTTCTAGATCTACCAGCAACACTGACGAAAATTCTGCCAGTTTTGATGACACATTTCGATTCCAAGACGTGGCCACAATGCAGTCAGTGCTCCCTGAAGACGGAAACTGCTGTGGATGGCAGGGTTCTGTACCGTCTGCAGGTTCAGGGCATCACTGGAGGTCTTGCAACACCTCCTCCATGAATAAGGGGATTACCACACCTTTTCTTAGTAAATGTTATGTGTAACAATATTCCTAAATGGCTATAATGAATTATTAGAAAGCTGTGACTAAGACAAATCAGAAGGCTGCCCAGTGATTCGGGAGGCTGAGGCAGGAGGATTGCAAGGTCAAGGCCAGAGGCAGCTTGAATAACTTTGCAAGACTCTGTCTTATGATAAAAAGTAAAAAAAAAAAAAAGGGGGGGGCTGGGGTCCCAGCTCCATAGTAGGGCACCTGTAAAGCATGTGTGAGACCCAGGATTAAAGCCCCCAGTACCACTAAATAAATAAAAACAAAACAACTTAGAATTCATTTATCATATTAGGTTCTCAGCACTTAAATAGGTACTCTGAAAAATATTTTAGATAAATATTGATCTCAAAAGTCATCATGTATTTTCATTTCCCAGTACTGTATTTCAATACTGGATGGTGATTTGCCAAAAATCTACTGTATAGCTCTATTCCACTGTGTTAAACGTCTTCTATCACTAGTATTTTAAGCTATAACTTATTCCAAAGATTACTTCACTAAGCTTTGAAAATCAGAGCAAACAAACTTCAACAAGCTTCAAACTGACTTCCTATCGGTAGAGCTACCACAGGAAACAAGTAAGGCCTGCTCTACTGAGAAAGGTCTCTAAGACAGAATCGCGCCCACTGTCCTTCATCTAATATACATGACATACTTCAATGTGGTAAAGATCAACAATTCATAATTGCCCGAAATTACATACAGGCCTAACAGTAAGACTCAAAAGATCACAAAAGATCAAAACATACAACAAGGGTAAACTTATAGAGTTGATGTGCAATTACTGTCCCCAAATACAGTGCCTAGAATTTCAGAACAAATGAGTTCTCTCACTACTACCCTTACCCTGCAGCCATAGCAATGTGGTGTTCGATCCCTCAGTCAGTCCTTGGAAGGGAGACCTCCTGGGAACAGCAGGTGCTGTAGACTTGGGAGAAGGACCCGGCAACCCACTCCCAAAAAACAATCAGCCATTGCAAACCCTAACAATAGCAAAGAAGCACTGACAATGCTGTTTCGCCTGTTGCATGTAGGGCTGCTATGATACCAATTCGACCACACCTAATAACAACTAACTAGTATACCCACTCATGTACAAATGAAATAACTTCAGCTTTAGAAAACTCAGCTGCTTCCTATCTAGTACAACCTCATTTATACAGGACCTTCAAAAAATTTCTTTTCAAACACCCATTTAACTAGAAGGTTGAGGAAGAGATAAGAGCGCAGTCGTGTGATCAACTTAAATATGCTATTGCAGAAATAAGGACAGATTAAATCCATGAAAGCAACTGGACCCAACGAATTATGAACCACACAATTTCCTCAACTCTTGTCTTCTCAACTTCAAGCTTTGGCAATTTCTGGAAACATGACAATGTGGGTGATATTTTTCTGACCTAGACAGCTCCATTCTCTAGCTCATCCTGAAATGTTCACTCTACTCTATCTATAATCCAACAGAATTACTGAGAGCCTAGAATAATAACTAAGGAAGGACTTTTTTTTTTTTGTAACAAACATTTCATCAGCTTTGCAATTTGTGAACCGATACAAATATCACAAAAACAGGTCATTCACAGGTGGTACCTACGTTGCTTCCGGTGCTCCACTAAACCTATGGCCTGCTTTGCTGAGCACTTTGCAAACCAGTTGTCCCCAAGTAAAACGGTGACTTCATTAGTATGGACAAGCTTTCCTGGCATGAAGGCAAAGGGACCAAATGGTACCTATTGTTAAAAAGACAAAAAAGAAAGAAAAAGAAAGGCAAAAACATTTAAAACACTAAAAACAAATATTTTTAAATGCTTAGCATTAAAAGCCCTATAATACTATTGAGTTCTATTTTTTAATCTATACACTAGGAAAATTAAAATGTCAACTTCATAGAAATTTAGCATTACATCAAAATTTCACCTGAAAACTCTACAGAATATTGCCTCAGGTTAATAGTTCAATGTTAAGACAGGAAAATAAATCTGCACCGTATTCACACATAACTGTTAGAGAAAGTACTATTGTCTGTTTATACTTTCATTAATTCTTAAAGCTAAATGAAACCAAAACAGCAACAAAATCTTGTTAATGGAAAATATTTTTAGTAAAGAAAACTGAAAATTGTTTCCAGTGTAAGTCATTTTTCGTGAAGCAGGAAATAACAAAGAGCTTTAACGAACCTATCTGTATTTCCAGAATACTTGGGCTAGTGTAACAAGAACAAAAATCTTCATGAGGAAGAATATTCGTGTAATGAAAGATTCTAATCCAGGGCTCACCGGCAGATCAGTATGTCAGTATGTAGATCATTAAAACAGAAATTAGCGGCACCTTTTTATATAAAAATCAATGTTCTAGGATTTAATTCTGTGAATTACAAAACATTATGGCCTATTCCTGCTCTGGCTAATAGGAAATGACTAAGTGCCATATTCCTGTCGTAATTACAGTTCTTTATGTAGTAAGTTTGCACAGCAAATGTGTCAAAGTCTGTGCTAACATTTATGTCACTGTAACACAATAATCACATATATATATGAAAACAGAAAAGTAAATACCACCCAGAACTACAATTACCACATTGTCGTCAGGTATGAGAAAACAGACTTTCCTTACCATGGGAGTTACTGCCAATACAGTCCATCAGCGTGGCAATTTGTGGACTGATAGGCATATAGCAAAAAAACCCACATTTTTTAATGGTTAAAATGTTTACAAGAAGTGACACATACTTTAAAATCAACACACTGAGCATACCATGATATTGTAAGACAGCTTATCAGGCAAGGTACTGAGTCTCTCTTGAAGAGCATTATAGTCATCATCTACCTTCTTCCTGTTGACAAAAAGCACCAAATAGTCAATAAACACACAAATGAACAATCCTTCCAGCAGGGTATGTATCATAGCACAAATTAACTGAGAACAGAGCTTCAGCAATTACATATTAAGTATTTTTTGAATTTCAAAATTCTGCTTTTATAAAGTTTATAGCAAAGGCATTATTCTCCCACCTATTCACTAAAGAATTAAGACTCTCTTCAGAAATACAACATTCACATCTTGACAGTCAGTGTTTCCTAAGGCAGAAGACTGCCCAGACTAAATAAAATGTACAAATTAAGGGACATGAAGGAGGGAGCTAGGAACTCACAGTGAAGAAAGAAGAGATTTACTATAGCTTTTGAGCAGATGAACAGTGGCTGTGATGTCGAAAGCATGAACACAAAATTTGATCAGGTGCTTCAGTGCTCATCAGAAAAGTTTAGGCTGAAAAATGCGGTACCACTGCCTCTCCAATTATTCATACCAAAGTGATTAAGGTGAGAGAAAGTCAAGGAGGACATAGAAGAAATTAGGTAGCAGCAATACAAAAAGCATTTCAATTTGCCTTTGGAGAATGTTGTACATTGTATCAAAATAGAGCTACCAAGTATTTCCTTTAAGGTAACCAAAGATGTGCCTGTGCCTGGGAAGCAGGTCATCCTTCCGTGCTGAGCCCAGCTGGAAGTGAAGAGTCCCCCTCTAGAGGTCACCAAGCCCCAGCCTCAGCTGAGAGGCCTGTTTTCAGGCTTTCTCTGGAGATCAGGTTTCCTAACTGTTCTCTGATAGGATGAAGGCTGCAGGCAAAATCAGAGCACAGAAATTTCTTGTAATCAGGGCACCGTCAATTTTCAAAAATAACAAAAACAAAGCCTGACCAACTCCGCGAGTAACTGACACGAACATGTGAAGACGGTGCAGTGGCACACGCCTGTCATCCTGGCGAAGGCAGAAGGAGTGCGATCGCAAGGCCAGGGGCAGCCTGGAAAGAAACTCAGGGGGACCCTGACTCTTATTTAAAAAATAAAAAAGGGACTAGCAGTGCAGTGCAGTGGCAGAGCACCCACAGAGCATGCGCAAGGCCCTGGGTCCAGGCTCCCAGTTCCACAAACAAAACAAAACAAAACACAACAAAAAACAGAAAGAAATGAACCTGTAGATAGTGTCAAATCAAAATGAGGATAAAGTGCAACACAGGTCATCACTCTCCAGACCACAAGAATGCCTCTGCTGTAACCCTCGTGGAACTGGTGTCAGTTTACTCCTTCACTCCCCTCGAGCAATAGAAGTGTAATTACTAAAAATTATCTCATTCAATCCTAAGATCTCAAGGAATTTCACCTATACATTTGCCCTAAAAATATCCCTATAGGAAATGCCACTCAACATTTTTCTCTTACAGGAGAGAAGGAAGGTGGACAAACCACCTACTGGAGAGAAACCAACCTCCCGTGTCAAGATGAGGTGGGCAGTGAGTGTAACCGAGGGCTCCTGACCTTATTCTTCCAGCTCTCATTTTCTACTGTTTGGGGGCTTTGTGTACACTTCCCCCAAAATCTTTTTCTACAAACAAACAACATGTCTTTTATTCCAGCAAGGAAAAATTTATCCTGGATAAACTTTTATGTGCATAAATGGTAAAAAAAATTTCATGTACCAGGCTAAGTACCAGAAAAAAACATGGCTGTGAAGTCAGACCAGACAGTGAATGCCAGTTCTCCCTCTTCACTTACACAAATTCACCCTCCTCTTATCATCTTCCACAGTAAAGCTGGAACAATGCCTAACTATCTCCCAGGTTCCAAAGAATTAAATACAAAGAGTCTAACACCCTCCCCGGCATTAAGCATTAATTTTTCCAAAACCCACCAATTCTAACACTTTCAGCAAAGACTACTACCCTCTAAGATTCCACGAAGCTAAAACTGGATATTATGACTCACTAAAAGACAGTACAGCTGAATGTCACCATTTGGGGCTCTGGAGTCAGGGTGAGTGTGAGCGATGAAGGGAGATAGTGTCTATAAAGGGCAGGCTTGATACAGTGCTGACAAGGAAGAAATATTCGTTAAGTCTATAGAATACTAATAGTTTGTTGTTGTTAGGTGCCGTAGAGGCAGGTCCGACTTTCAGCAACCCTCATAGGGTTTTCAGTGGTTGACTGTTTTAGGACTGCTTGAGGAGTAGGTTGCCGCTTCTTTCTCCTGGTTTTGCAGTGCTGGGGGTCGAACCCAGGTCCTCAGAGTGTGGAGCAGTACTCTACCAATTGAGCTAAACCCCAGACCACTAGTTGTTTATGTGTTACAAATAAGGGATTTTGCAAATGCTCAAGGACTATACACCAGCTGTTTCTATGATTAAGTAGTATTAAAGTGAGCATTCAATATGTCTTATATTGGTAATTTTAGCTGCAAAACGGACTTCCTTTAAAAAAAAATCTTTGTACATTAAGAGAACAGAAGATTCAACCCAGAGATAACCCCAGATACTAATACCAGCATTTTAAACTGAGTGTATTCAGTTTTAAGGTTATCATTAATAATTCTCTCCAGAACAAAAAGGCAGACATACTGGAGAAGAGTTTAATATTGGAGTTCTATTTGTAAATTTTGGAATATTTTCTAAAACTAGAAAAAGGAAGGGGAAGGTAGCTTAAAATGCAGACCACGCAGAAATCTCTTCTGAAGGGCGGCCAGCAGGAGGCAAACAATGTCTCTGGAAGAAAGTTTAACGTGAAGCACTCTCTTTGGCCTGGCGTGGCGGCGCACGCCTAGAATCCCAGAGGCTCGGGAGGTAGAGGCAGGAGGATCACAAGTTCGAGACCAGAGGCAGTCTGCGTAACTTAGCAAGACCCTGTCTTAAAAAGTAAAAACAAAAATGGGCTAGGGGTGCAGCTCAGTGGTCCAGCACTTACAAAGCACGCAAGCGCGAGGCCCTGGGTTCAACCCCTAGTACCACAAAAAAAAGAACTCTCTTTGAAGGCCATACTAGTCAAAATGTCTAGGACTGGGAAATATAATTAATTTGGAGGCACTGTAATCATATTAAAATATAGTAGTCCAAAGAGATAATTACCTAAAATAACTTTTTTCAGATGGAAAGCCAACACCAGTGCGCCAGGATACTCTCAGGCCCACTTAACATGTGAAGACTTGGTTACTGGGCCTCATCACATTTGATCCTTCAGAGTAGGTTCAGCCTACAAGTCTTAATTTTAAATTTTTACCCAATAAATAATATTTAATCCATACTCAATATCCTCACGCAACACTCCTTATGAAAGTGAGAAAGCAATCATCGGTAAAAGGCACGTAAGACACTTTACAACCTTCACGTCATCGTGATTCCTACAGGGATCTTCCCTTTTAAGCTGCACTAGTGATGAAGACACACACCAGCGACACACAGCCTAACCCGAGGGGCTTGAGAGCAGGACAGATCCCATGGGAAGTACTTATTTTCATAAAAGTACAAAAAATAGGAGCAGAAGTTAAAGGAAGGGTGTGCACAAGTATCTAAAGGGAAGGTATACGGGCACTCCCAACTTACTCTGAAATGCATCCAGAAAGTGGGGTACTGGGCTGAAGTATGGGCAGTATATAATCAAGGTTTTCATAGAATACTTAAAAAGGGGCAGGGAAAACTAAAAAGGACTCCACATTTTTTAACATTTTGTTTGTTAAAAACAACAACAACAACAAACCTCTGTTAAAAATGAAAGAACAGCAGCTCTATACCCCTTGTTTGGGGCAAGTGATAAAGACTCCATCTTTAAATGACAAAAAAGGGAGATGAAACATAAATGTCTGGTTCAAACAGTGAAATTTCACTAATTATACTTTAAAGGGGGGAACAGCAATGGCAGAAAATACTAATATTAAGTCTCTCTCTCCTCTTAGAAAAGTCTCCCATCATTCCCTTTCCCTTTCCCCAACATGCTAAACAAAGAAGTAGACATACCATGAGATGCTTAAAAGGGAAACAAAGAAAAGGGCTTTACATTCATGTTAATATCTGGGTTAATCCAGAAGCAAGGACTTACTTTTTTATTTTTTAATTTAAAAAATGATGAAACCCAAAGATTCTGAAATATATGAGTTAATATATGAGCTACAGAAATTATTTTTAGTCCCTCATAACTGTAGAACTTCCTGTAGGCATCCAAGAAAATCTTGTTTTAATTCAGTTCCCTAACCATTTACTGAGCATCAGCTCTGCAACCAAGCCTCACACCATATGGTGCAGGAAGCATCACTCATACACAGCAGGCCTTTTTAAAACCTGCAGCCTAACTTTACCAACAATCCACTGGTGGGAAGGATCTCTGGCTGTCATCTATAAAATTAAGAAAACAGAGGAACATTTACCTCAGGCATGGATATAGGGACAGATGTTCCCTTGTTACTAAAGCAAGGAATGATAACTTTTTCCAAAGTATCCTCCCAAACAGCCTGAGATTGTTAAACTACATTAAAAAAATAAAAGCACTGGCCTGGCACAGAGGCACATGCCTGTAATCCTACTGACTCAGGAAGCAGGCACAAGAGGATCAAGAGTTTGAGGCCAGAGGCAACTAGTGTAACTGAGGAAGACCCTGCCTCAAGAGAAACAATTTAAAAGGGGGCTGTGGGTGCAGCTCAATGGTAGAGTGCTTGCAAAGCATGTGTAAGGCTTTGGGTTCAATTTCCTAGTACAGAAGAAAATTTTAATTACTTAAAATTAAATAAATAAAAATATAAACATTAGGGTGTGGTGCACACCTGTAATCCCGAGGCCAAGGCAGGAGGATGGCAAGTTCAAGGCCAAAGGCAGCTTCTGTAACTTCATAAGACCCTGTCTCAAAATAAAAAGTGGGCTGGGGGTGCGACTCAGTGGTAAAGTGCTTGAAAGACACACACATGAGGCCCTGGGTTCAACATCCAGTTACCAAAAAAATTAATAATTAATAAACCCATCCTGAAAGAAAGCCTGCAGCTGTAGCCCTGTGGCATCTGATCCCGTCAGCCTCGGAAGCTAAGCAGGGTCAGACTTGGTTAGTACCTGGATGGGAGACCGCCTGGGAACATCTCCCAAGCTGTAGGCTTGGGAGAAGGACCTGGCAGCCCCCTCCCAAAAATCAATCTGCCACTGAAAACCCTATGAACAGCAGAGAAGCACTGACAACAGTGTTTCCCCTGTTGTACAGAGGGTTGCTATGAGTCGGATACCAACTCGACGGCACCTAACAACAACAACAACAATCCTGAAAGAAGGACCCACACTGCTGAGCCTTTTACAATCTGGTGGGAAAAAGACCACACCTCCTCAAAAAGTTAAATGCATAGCCAGTTGCGGTGGCGCAGGCCTGTAATCCCAGCGGCTTGGGAGGCAGAGGCAGGAGGATCACAAGTTCAAAACCAGAGGCAGTCTGTGTAACTTAGCAAGACCCTGTCTCAAAAAAAAGTAAAAAAATGGGCTGAGGGTGCAGCTCAGTGGTCCAGCACTTGCAGAGCACACAAGCACGAGGCCCTGGGTTCAACCCCCAGTACCACAAAAAAAAAAAAAAAAAAAATTAAATGCGTTTGTATTTGTATGATTCGTATGAAATCAACAGCATTAATTTTTTTCTAAATGGCAAAACACTCAGTAACTTCTGTTAATAACTAACATCCACCACGGAATCAGACAGTATGAAGACATAACCCTTTTTCATGATTCTGTTATATCTAGGAACTTATGTCAACCAAAGACACTGATGGTACCCTACAGGTTCCCTATGAGTCATCAGGAAACATCAGAACCTAAAGGTGAAAAGATTAGCCTAAATATGAAGCTTACAATTTTTCAAAAGTCAATTTACCAAAACTGTTCAAAGAGGCAGAGGCAGCCAACATTTTACGAGGTTTCTTCAATTTAATTTTTCAAGCACAGGTAACAGGGCAATAGATCTATCACAGTAAAGCTGGGAAGGGCAGTTTCTCCCAGTGTCCTCGGTCATGCCCCCAGACTTCTCTCCCTTACGATCCCCATGGACAGGGACATTTCCCCCCCATCAGCCAGGGTCTTTCCCAGGTAGCCCAGGCTGTCCTGGAACTCATGATGCTCCTGCCTCAGTTTCCCAGTTGCACCACCATGCCAGGCTGCTCTTCTGTTGTCTCTACAACCACCACACACGTGACTTAAGATTTGTCTGTTATTATAAGGGCCTGTTTCTTCATTCATCACTAATATTTTGTGCCAAGAATAAAATGTGAATTCAAAGTTTATAAAGCTTAAAAATTATATAAAAACTTATTAGCCTAACTTTGAAAGAAACACCCAAAAATGCCTAGTTCAGTGAACTTAATGTGAAGAGTTCACACGGAATTTTTACGTCCTTTTTATTTTTCTCATTTCCTCCAACTGACAGATATTCTTGTCATAAATCAAGGGGAGGAACATGTTAGGAAAGCTAGGATGAGTTTATAAGTGACTTAAGCTTTGAAGGTTTGTGCCAGTTTCTATTTAAATCTCACCATAATTCATAGCTCTTGCCACTTTAGATTTTGTATATGTCATTTCTAATGTATGTTGTTGTTGCTGTTAGGTGCCGTCGAGTCGTACCCGACTTGCAGTGCCCCTCACAAAGTTTTCAATGGCTGATTGTTGCAGGATTGTTTTGGGAGTGGAGTGCCACATGCTTCTCCTGTTTTTGCGGTGCTGGGGATCAAACCCAGGTCCTCAAAAAGTGCAGAGCAGCACTCTACCAACTGAGCTATACCCCAGCTCTTCTGAAGTATATTTTAGGGGAAAGTATACTCTGTGACTTTGCTTCGAGTGGTGACGAAGATGCTGCTCCCATGAGAAACTGAAATAAAGGACCCTATTTTTCACACAGTTTCAACAGCGTATTTCTCACAGATCCTTCTAGGTTCATCTCTGCCTTTTTTACAGTGAAAAATACTGATATTGGTTCTGAACCCACCAAATATTTAAAATCCTCAAAATGATCTTTTATTCAACTGACTTACAAATAAGAAGAAAAATGGAAAGACCCTCACCTATTTGTTCATGAGTTCAGCAACAATTAGCAAAAAGCAAACTGTAATAATGTCTCACTGTATTTACAGCCTACATTTTCATAAGGTGAACACTGACATCCACCTGCGTTTGTGTTTTCTGTTGTCAGGTGCCGTCCAGTTGGGTCCGACTCACAGCGATCCTCATAGGGTTTTCAACGGCTGGTTGTTTCAGGACTGCTTTGGGAGTGGGCTGCTAAGTCCTTTTCCTGGTTTTTGTGGTGCTGGGGATGGAACCCAGGGCCTCAGAGAGGGCAGAGTACTCTACCAACTGAGTTAGATTCCAGCCCCTCCAATGGCGTTTAGTGTATTAGAATCTGGACTGTTATATCTCAAAACGAGAAGGAGCTCCAGTCACACTAGAGATGTGCTTCTTAGTCAAGCACTGCAGTTCTTGCGATATTTACACCTTCATCTTTACCACAGCACTCTCTTGTGCAAATTTTACTGTATGCTGTTCTTTATTTTTTTTCAAAATGCATGGAAAATGAAAAACTTCAAAGTGCAAACAGTATATTTTTCAAATCTAATCAGGTCAAGGAAAAAAAAGAAAAAGCTGAGCCAGGCATGGTGGCTCATGCCTGTATTCCCAATGACTCAGGAGGCAGAAGCAGGAGGATTGCAGGTTGGAGGCCAGAGGTAGCCTGTGTGACTTAACAAGACCCTGTCTCGAAAAAATGGGCCAGGAGTACAGCCCAATGGTAGAGCATTTGCAAAGTATGTGCAAGGCCCTGGGTGCAACCCCACGTACCAAAAAAAAAAAAAAAAAAAAAAAAAAGGAAAAAATGAAAAATCCTAAATTGTGCCAAATGTAAGAAATCTTTAGCCTCCATCAGACACCCACTGGACTTAAGATGACCACAGGAAACGATGAACCATGGGAAACTGAGAACCAAAGTATGTGGACACTGGAAAAACATCATCATCACAGAAGATATTCCACATTTTGTTGTTGTTAGGCATCATCAAGTCGGCGTCCAACTCACAGCAACCCGACATACAACAGGCAAAACACTATCAGTGCTTCTCTGCTATTCATAGGATTTTCAATGGTGGAGTGGGTTGCCAGGCCCTTCTCCCAAGCCTACAGAACCTGGTGTTCCCAGGCGGTCTCCCATCCAAGGAGTAACCAGGCCCAGCCCTGCTTAGTTTCGGAGATCTGAGGGGATCTGACGCCACAGTGGAATGGGATATTTCACATAATAAGCTCTAATTAGTGGTTTTAAGTAACAGTGTACACTCTGGGGGAAAAAATATCCCCTATGACATACAAATATGCCTTTTACTTTGAGGAATGTATTAAGTATTAAAACTACTTCGGCTGCTTCCAAAAACATGGCACAAAGGCCTGGGGACTCCCATAAGTAATAACTTCAAATTATAAGTAAAACAGCATTAACCCTTTATTGTTATTGTTGTTGTTAGGTACCATCGAGTCGGTATCCGACTCATAGCGACCCTCTGTACAACAGGGGAAACACTATTGCCAGTGTTTCTCTGCTGTTCATAGGGTTTTCAATGGCAGACTGATTTTTGGGAGGGGGTTGCCAGGTCCTTCTCCCATAACTCTTTATAGAGAGAGAAAAAAAGGCAAAAGGCATTTAGAGTTTGACCTCAGTGACCAAATAAGTATACATACAGAATTAAAAAGCTGATGGCAATAAAATAAAATGTTCTTTAAAACTGAGAGAATGAGCGTCTCTTTCCAAATATGACTAAATCTACCTTTGTTCTTTTGTTTTTCTTTCTTTCTTTTTTTTGTGTGTGTGGTAGTTGGGGGTCTGAAACCAGGACCTCACACATACTTTGCAAGTGCTCTACAACTGGGCTGCACCCTCAGCCCCTTTTTATTTTTTATCTTGAGACAAGGTCTCGCTAAATTACACAGCTGCCTCTGGCCTTGAACTTATGATCCTCCTGCCTCAGCCTCCCGAATCACTGGGATTACCAGCATGTGCCACCGTGCCTGGCTATTTTCCTATTTCAATCTTTCTATAATTAGGCATATTCATTTTACATTCAGAATAAAAAATTTTTAATCTAATTCATTTTCAAAAACTTTTTCAATATTCAAATCTTTTCATCTTAATTTGCTTTAAAATATCACACAAAAAAGTTTTAAAAACTTAATCTCTAAACCACATATTTTAGTACACCACAAATTTTAAAAAATGCAGAAAAAGTATGCAGCAATTTCAAAGATTATGCATAATAAAAAATAAATTTCATGTAGGCATATGAAGGTACTATTTCAGGTATTCATGAGAAATATACTGTAAACCATAGCATTGTTATGATAAAAGTCACTACTTCTGTGGGGCAGATTCCTTCAAAAACATCAAACAGGTATTCGATGTACATACATGTGGGGTTTGGCTCAGTTTGTCAAGTGCCGGCTCTGTGTACTCTAAGGCCCTGGGTTCAATCTCTGGCGCCATAAAAATGGGAAAGGGGCCTGGCAGCACACTCCAAAACAATCAGCCTCTGAAAACACTATGAACTGCAGAGAAGCACTGACAGAGTTCCAGGCATGCCCCAGGGCTGGGGAGTGTTTCATTCTGTTGCACACAGGGTTGCTGGAGTCAGACCCAACTCAAGGGCACCTAACACCCCCCAACACACACACCCCTTCATTATGACTAATAGGAAAGAGGAAGTCTAAGAAGGGGAAATCAACAAACTTTCACTTGTGGCTTTAACTATTGTGTTTCTTGGCTATTTCCCACTAAATACTTTGACTATAATCAAAACTAATCACTTTTCCTAGTAACGCAAAAAGGGGCAGGAGGGACTATTCTTTTTCTCAAACAGTATTTTTTATCCGCTGGGATTTAGCTCAGTTGGTACAGCGCTGCGCTGTTGTCTCTGAGGTCCCAAGTTCAAGTCCCAGCACCGAAAAAAATGGGAGAAGGACCTGGCAATCCACTCCCAAGGCAATCCGGAAACAGTCTGCCATTGAAAACCCTATGAGGGTCGCTGTGAGTCAGATACCGACTCAACGGCATCTAACAACAATAATAACAATTTTTTATCCAGTTTCCTTCAAAAAATAACAAATGTCAAAGATCTGCTTTAGAATTCCCTCTCTCAAAATTCACATGCTAAAGTGTCTCTAAATTTCTTGTATCTAAATTTAAAGCTTCTTCTTTCCAAAATCATAGAGGGCTTGCATAGCATGTACAAGGCCTTGGTTAAACCCAATCACTGCAAATAACAATAATAATAATAATCCATAAAACAGTAAGTCTGTTTCATGTAATTTCACAATTCACTTTACCACTTAAAATCCTTTTCAGATGACTTGAAAGAAGCAAGACATTTTTACAACTCACATACACACAATTTCTGACTATAAACAATGCCTGACACAGGCAACTGAATGGCATTTGAATGTACCAGGACTCCTGTGCACTACTTCTATTAATCCCCACAGGTCAACATAAAACCAGACTTCTTTTTCTTGTGGGACACCATCAAAAGAAATCGCATGTAGTACAACAGGAACGACCGTAAGTTCTCTGTCATTCCTCCTCACAGGTGGAGGGTCTGGCAGGCCCTGGGATCTCCTCTGATCACCATAATGTGGCCTTCCAGCTTCCCTCATGCTGCCCTAAGACAGCTGTGCAAAGGGAGCTGGATAAACAGGCAGGAGGACAAAGTGGGGCAGCTAACCGCCAGACTAGCCACAGGCCCGTGTGCAGGGTCTCTCTGGACAACACTGCTGCCCCGGCCACCAACGGGCTGCGACTCTGTGAGAACCCAGCGAGACCTCCACGAGAGGCCAGCAGTGAGCCAGGCGTGAGTAAATGGCTGCTGTTTTCAGCTACTGTGTTTTAGGATAATTTTATTGAAGAGCAAAATAATAATAATAATAATAATAATAATAATAATAATGTCTACATCTTAACAAGGAGTCACATTATCAGTAATGTGGCCATGTGTTATTAAGACAGAAAATTTAGAACCAAATCATCTTTGATAACCCTAAAAGTCAGACACTGGACAAAATGAAAAGTATGCAAATGAAGAGTAGGAGTGAACTAACCAAGGACAACCTTCAAAATACAGTCCTAAAGAATAGTGTGCACGGTGGCTTTGTTTCAGAATTAGAGAGTCTGTATAAACACGTGGCCGGATATACACACACACACACAGCTCCCCACCTCACACAAACCCCTTCCAAAAAGATTTAGGACAAACTGATAAATCAGGTGCTTCAGAAAAGACAGAACGAGGGTAAGAAGAAACACATATCATTTATCCCTTTTGCACCTCTTCAATGTATTGCCTAATTTAAAGTTCGTTTCCCAAGTTAAAAGGCTAGTGGGTAGTCTTTTTTCCTCTTTTAAAGATACATGCTGCAGTGTTTCCAGAAGGAACATGATCCACACTCATTTAAGAATAACTGGAGGTGGAGTGGATGGTGGACAGGATGTCCAGAGAAAACCAAGAGCTGACAGTTACTGAACCTGACTGATGGGTGCATGGGGGCCACCTACACTACTGTTATCTTCTGTTGAATTTCTTCCTAACAGAAAATTATTTTAACATATCAGTGGGGCCAGGCACAGTGACATGCGCCTGTAATCCTAGCCACTTGGCAGGCAGAGCCAGCAGGATCACAAGTTTGAGGCCAGAGGCAGCCTGTGTAATTTAGTAATCCCCTAGCTGAAGATAAAAAATAAAAAATGGACTGGGGGTACAGCCCAGCAGTACAGCAAGTGTAAAGTATGTGCGAGGACCTGGGTTCAACTCCCAGGACCACTAAATAAATAAATAAGCAAATAAACAAATAAGTGTGTGTGTGTGTGTGTGTGTGTGTGTGTGTGTGTGTGTGTGTGTTGGATGCTGTTGTTTGGTGACATCGAGTCAGGTCTGACTTATAAAAACCTCTATACCACAGACGAAACACTCCCCAATATGTGTCATGCTTGACACTATGTCAGCGCTTCTCTGCCATTAACATGGTTCTCAGTGGCTGATAGTTTTCAGGACTGTTCTGGGAGTGGACTGCCAGGTCCTGTTCCCATTTTAGCAGTGAAGTTGTGACAGTAATGCTCATAGAGCCAGCTCTCTTATCACAATAAAAAGATAACAGCATGAATAGGAGATACTCACAAATATTTAAAAACACTGGCCATTTTTTTTTCTTTATTTATCTGACAAATAAAACTTCCAGAAAAGACTTCTGAGCCACTATGAACACCTGAGTGCAGGACTGGGTGCTGAATAGACATCGGCTCATCTGTTCGCCCCAACATTGTGAAGTATGTAGAAGGAATACTAAGGTTCTTGGTCACAAAAGCTAGTAAATGACAGGATTCGAATGCAGGTCTGTGACTCCAATGTCATGCTCCTTCAGGAAGAATAAAAAGATTTTTAAAAGTATAAATAATCCAGCTCCTAGTGGCCCAAACAGTGGGCCATATACTCAAATTTTAATGAGAAAATAGCATATAGATTTTATATCTTATTTCCTGAGTTGAGTAAAAAAGAATTATAATGGATGGAAAGGTTTATTCAGAAATCTCTTAATCTTCATTAAACAGAAAATCACTACTAGCTCCACAACAGTGTTGTGCAAATTCCCAAATTCTCCTTTTCACTTGTTAACTAGACAAACACTACCTATTTTTTAGCTCACTACAGTCCTAGGATTTAGGGTAATTTTCTGGATGCAATTTTCTGGGCAGGTTTTATGGTTCTAGATCATTTTTACTCCTATTTGTCTACAAATAGTTTTACTTCCAGTCCTGCAAAAATGCAATTGAGATTATTTCTGAAGCCCAGATTACACATTACTTACCCCTTAAAGAAAAGAATCCTATAGGACTGCACAAATATAAACATCACTAGCAAAAGAACATATTTTGAAAGTCTTATATTTAGCCTTCCCTTGTTATATTGCATTTGCCATGAACTGTATCAGCTACTTGAACTGTATTCTAGACTGGGCTAATACCAGGAGTCAAAGAAAAATTAAAAGCTATGTGCTTTTAAAAACAGCATATGAGACATGCTTAAGAATGGTTTCCTTCTCTGAACTGCATCTGCCTTTGCTTCATATCTCTGCACACAACACAAAATCATTGTGATTTCTCTTTTCAGTGTCTGACTATGAATCCTCCCCTAGTAGGGTCTTTCGATTCCAAACATCAGCACAATACTGGCATGTGGCAGGAACTCGATTACTGTGAGGAATTAGGAGAATGTAAAACTATCACGAGAATCCACAATGCTCACAAACAGCAATTTCCTGGCTTTCAGAAGAATGGAGACACTTTGGTTTCAAATTCTGAACACCATAAATCTATGAGCTCCTTGGCCATTTTGATTTTAGCAATATCATGACATCATGTACAGATTCTCATTAAAAAACAAACAGAAAAGTCTGTTTCCTAAGCCATATCAAAAATGAGTTAAAGGAAAGCAGCAATTTGAGCTGAGAAAGTAATTTTAATTTTTAATGTACAGGTAAGGTATGCTATCACTTTAAGGTGTGTGCGGAAAAGTATGCGACCCATCTGCAGTTTGGAGGGTTTTGGAGACTGAGGGTTCCATGAGCCTGCTCTGAAGTGAATGTCCCATTTCTATCACTGTACATGGCCGTACAGTCTGTAAACCATTATGTATAACACAACTATCAATTTGGCCTCCATTTATCCCAATGTGGAGTGCCTATCTGTGCCAACCGCAGTGAGGGTACCATGGGGGACACCACAGAAAGAAGAGAGTCCTCAAAGAACTCTTTAGTGGGGAGAAAATGTCTAACCCAACCAGCAGCAGCCACTATTCATACCTCTGTGTCACTGCTGGCTGCCCTGAGGACCTGGCTCCTTCCTGAACCCCTCACACAGCCCCCCTGGGATAAGCCATGAGATGGCTCACTGGGGCCCCCGGTGCACAGGACACCTTCACAGGCCAAGGGCCGAGGGTCCGTCATGGAAATGCTGACAGACATGTTCCACCAAGGGAGGCAGCTACCACGAGGCATTTGCTGAAAATTAATGGCGGCCGGAAGTTTTATTTATAAAGTGGACAGTATTAGTTTTAAATTATTTTCTTCAAGCCAATAGTGAAAATTTAATAAGATGATGTATACAGATTGCACTGATTTCCACTCTTATCCACCGCTTGCAGCCTATGTGCATTTAAACCAAAAACATTTGATAGCCACTAACTATAAATTATTTCCTTGGAGATCTCTCAGGCATGAAGAAAAAGCCTCTTAAAATAAATTTAAAATATTATATGCTTGATGGTGTATAACCGAAGGTTTAATCTCACCACTAAAGGGGCAGTCACTGTGATTCTGCAATAACCCTGCAGACAATAATCAAGACAGCTCCTGTTGTTCTCTCAGTAAAATCTTCGTAAACACAGCATGGATGTATTGTAATTTGATATCTATAAGATCAACAGCTAGACCTCATGACAACTCATAATATAAGATTTTATTCACCATCAAATTGAACATTTTTCTCAGAAGCAATAGAATAGGAAAGTATGTTATTTACCAAGCATTGTCCTATTAACTACAGATTAACACATTAAAATAGATATGCTTTATTTCTCTCTAACAAAGTGTTGTCCATAAAGCAAGCTCTAAAACGTGGGAAATTAATTAGATCTTTCAAACTTTGGGAAAATGTAGTTGCACCATATTTCCACCATTATTTTAAAACAACTGATTTCAATTATTTTTCTATTATGAATATATGAAATATTCCCAAAACAGAACTCTCTGTCAAGAATGTTCAAAAATGTCTTGGTCTCCAATTCATATTATTAATTGTTGCTTTAACTTTTAAAAAAAGAAGTCAATTAGAATATACACAAATGGTAACACAACTTCAGGAAATCTGGGGAACATATAATACAGAAAAGAGTAAAAGGCAATACAAATTAAGATCAAAGGCATTCAAAATGGAGATTGCTAGAAGAATTACATGACTGGTCTCTCACACACGCACAAACCAGTACACACCACTATTTACATACAAGCAGGTGACCCCATCAGCATTTCAGAAGTATAATAAAATCATCTTTCACTCACCAGTGCTGGATTTTCTCTTGGCAGTTAGTGACCACCTGTCATGAAAACAGATAACTACTCATGAAAAACAGGGCTATGCACAGAGCTACAAAATCAGTGCATCAGAAAACAAGAAGAGTGGCTTTACAGATTTAACAGCATCTCAGTATACATTTTTATTTGTCATACGCACAGAGATGTGAATGTTAGTTTTTAAGCAGCACACTTTATCATAACCCTCTAACGCAGGCTGATAACTGCAGAACAAATTACAGCTTTCCAATTCATACTGTGGTACGAAACCCGCTTCATAACTATTAGGTGACATATGCTATAAGATAACTAGTATTTTGTACAATCTACAGACTGGTGCTCAATGCTACATATTTTGTAGAATACACAAATGTTATAAATAACAGGAAACCAATGCAACATGCACGTTTCATCAGTTTAAAAAAATGACAGTAATGAAAATATTTTATTTTTTCAGTATATCTCCAAATGTTTTCACCTGTAATTTTATTCTGATGTATTAAAAATGAGTCCAATGGTATTTTTCTACTACATTTTCGAGAAGAAATACTTGGGATAAAGAAATGCTCTGAACAGCTCATTTTTTCCCTAGTGAATTACGATAAAATTTTAAGCACTTTATAGCCAGTTTAAACTGTTTATAATGCTAAAACAATATAATTAAGCATAGAACTTATTTGTGTCCCTTTGAAATATTTCAGTAGATTCTCAAAAATGCTCAGAAAACAAATAAGAACACTAATGAGTGTCGGAAAAATGCAATTTTAAAAATAACACTTTTTGAATGGAAATTTTTAATGAATACAATTTTCACAGATTGCTAATCACTTATTTTTAAATCACCCATCAGTAGAAATTTTAACTAGTAATCTAGAATACCAGAGTACCATTTTAGAGACAGAGAAACTAAGGAATAAATGCCAAAATGCCAAGGCCCCATTAAAAACCAGCAATACAATTTGGTTTGCAACATACTGCTCTCACTCACTGTTTTAAATACTAATATTGTCTCTTGCATATGCTTAATGTTTCACCCAAAAATCACAAGATTTTTTTTTTTAAAACTGTCACTAAATTCCTTTATAACATTTAATTCCTGAAATTAATGTCCTCTTTTGGGACATTTTAAATACTAAGACAGCAATCCTGTACCAAAATACATGCTGTAATCAAATACCCAGCCATACTACACATTAACTCAGCATAAAAAGTCCGCTTCAGAATGAAGATCTCACAGTAAGTATCAATCACATAGCACCACTTAATAACAGTGGTAACATATAATAGAGTACTGGCTTTACATCTGGAAGAGCCAACTAAAACTACATCAGTCCATTTCACTGTTTCTGATTTGGCACTAATTATAAAACAAACAGAATTAAATGTAAACTGAAAAAGAAAAAAATCTTCGTGAAATCATTTTTATCAAGTTCCTATTTAACAACCCCACTAAAAGATGAGACCAAAAACCAGGATATTTTCCAATCTCAACATATGTGTTTCCAACCATGAAGTAAGCCAAAAGCACAAAAAGAAAAGCCCTGCAAACCATAAGAGCAGAATGTTCATTAACCTCTACATGATAATCCTTTCCTAGCTGCATATTAACTAGTTACATATTCATAATCATTTACATTATTTAAAGGACCTTCGATGAAATTTTCTAGGCTATATCCATTAGTGATGGTGTTAAAGGTTATAGCAGATAGTCTACTTAATGTTTTCAGGAAGCCTTTTTAATTAGTAAATATGTAAATCGGGCACATATGCTTTTCCTGTTTAAAAACAAGTCACTAGTGGACGGGCACTCTTCCTGCCATCACCCTCACAGTCTGCCCTCTACCTTGTTCTGGCACCCCTCCCTTATGTCCCACCCTCTTCTTTCCTAAAATAGTCTCCTTAGGAACAGAGAATCAAGGCTAGACCAATCACAAAACTCCATTTCATAATCTACAGGAGAAATTTTCACTACCGAAACACCACTTTCCACGGACCATCTTTACAGGTTACACACACAGCGCTGAGAACATCAGAGACACTGTGGACAGGCAGAGCAGACAAGCAGTATATTGGAAATCTGAAGTAAGGGGAAAGGTAAAAGGCAGGTAAGAAAATACACAGAATAACCTGATGGTATGTCTACTGTTATCTGTGTTTATATGGCTTATGGTCCAGTTACTTTCAAAAATATTTGAACCCAAGCAATTGTATTTATATTTTAAGATGCTGTTTTCACTTAACTACCAAGGAAAATTTTAGAGAAGAATAAAAAATCACATGATTCAAAGTTGAATGTACCTAGGTTTTTTAAAAAAGAAAAACTTATTTTTCTGTGAAATTAAATCCAAATAATCTTATTTCTTGTGACAGAGGATTCAGATTAATCTAAGTATTTAATAAAGTGACTAGAAGATAGTGGGCCCAGTTCTTATAAGCAATCCTTGAAAAACAAAACAACAACAACAACAACAAAAATGATTTCATCACTTTGCTGATCTCCACAAAAGTAAGATAGCTATAGAGGAACAATACTAGTTTCACTTTTAAAGATAAATCTATCGAGATTTGCAAACAATTTGCCTAAAAATTTTACTGTATCACTTTTTTATAAAAACAATCAGTTACCAGGCTTGTACTATTAAATAAACCGACCTGGAAAATTCTTTAACATAATGACCATGCTTATAGTCAAGAATTTAGCCAGCATGGAAGTACACACCTGTAATCCTAGCTGCTTGAGAGGCTGAAGCAAAGGGATCACAAGTTCCAGGGCAGCCTGAGCAACTTTGCAAGAATTTGTCTCAAAATAAAAATAAAAAGGGTTGGGGATGCAACCCACTGGTAGAATATGTTTATCTAGTGATGTGCAAGGCCCTGGATTCAATCCCCAGTACAAAAAAAAAGAAAAAGAATTTATAGATAAAAAATAGGAACTTACACAGTAACACAGTAATTAACCCACAATAAAGAAAAAGGACCATGACCTGATTTAGAAGTTTTAAGATACCATCATTAAGAGTGTTTGCCAACAACCCAGCAGCTACAAAATCATATGGTCCGCTTCCTCTACAACTCAAAGGTTGTAAAGTTGTAAAGAATCTTAACCTAAAATTCATAACAACAGTAGGCCATGCCAAGATGTCACAGGATGAAAATTACACTGCAAACATCTCAATGAGTTAGGTCTAACCTCTTTTTGAAGGAAGGAAACGTTCGGAGATGGAGCTACTTGTCTGAGAAGTGTAAAAAGATGAATTGGTTTAAACCGGTCCATCTAATCTCAAAAGCCACAGTGCCTTCTACCGGATGGCCTCCAGCCATCTGTGGCCCTCTGGACAGCAGAGGACAGGCAGGGTTTCCATCTGCAGTCCTTACAACAGCTGCTGCTTCCGCCTCTCTGCCTTGTCCTCCTCAACAACATTCTCACACAATGGCCAATGAACATTCACCAATTTGCCAAAATAAATCCTTTTCCTTCCAGTGCCTCATGCCACTCCTGGCCCATTGAGAAATGACTAGTATAACAACAAATTCCCAAAGCCCCCTGAAAGTGCGTGCGTGTGCGTGTGTGTGTGCTTGTGCATGTCTGCAGGAAAGGGAGGGAGGCAATGGTTCCTCCAGAATTAATATCCCATCTCACCAGAGTGCTAAGACACTCATAAGAATCAGGGGAATTAGATGCCCAGGATGACCACGATGGACAGTCCACCCAAACCACCTTTTTTCCATACATCACTGTCCAGTTAACACATTCTGTGACAAAAGCTTAAAATTACATTTTATAAGTTGTAAGGTCAGTAAATTACATGGAAAACATTACAAAAAAAACATGCTGCTTTTTCTCAGAAGTTGCTTTTAAAATTTTTCTTATAAAGGAATGAATAAGTGATTTAACATGAAGCAAGATCTCCAGTACCTATTTACATTTGTGCTATTTATTTTGGTGAGAGACCACGAGGGGGCGTCAACCTATGAGTTTCCCAAGTCAAATACAGAACCTCCTTAAAGCTGGACAGAAACAGAAAGCAAAAAAGGAAAATGTGCTCCTGATTTTCAATACTTCTCTCAAACAGGCTTTGCTTCATTTCTAAAACCCGTCTCTCTGTACTACAATTTCAAATTCCTCCTGTACGGGTTAGGACATAAAACAACAGTCTGGGAAATGTACTCATCAGAGCTATCTAAATGTGTACAGTCTGCTTCTCTTGCAAGACTACAGCTTCTGGACAAATCTTACAATTCTGGCCCTAAAGCTGCTGAGTCAAAAAGGAGAAAGGATCAGTGGAAGCAGGGGCCAGTGGGTTCTGGCCAAGCACCATTTCCTAAAGGATGGAAATAGTTTCTTAAAGGATACACCACCACCAATCGCCATCACCATCACCATCACCAATTAAGGAGATGCTGTCATTACCAAAGTACAAAAGAAACATCCTTCCAACACTCAGGAACACCCATGACTCCTGTCAGGGGCCCTTGTCACACACCCATAATCCCAGCACACAGGAGGCTGAGGCAGGAGGATTTCCAGGCCAAGGCCAGAGAGACTCCACCTCAAGAAACAAAACCAAAACCAAAACAAAACCAAAAATATTACACATATTTTAATAAACTCTTCCAAAAGGAAGGAAGGAACTGAGCACAGGTTCCTAACAGGGAAAACTGTATTAAACAATGGGACAACTGCACTGGTCTAGTGCTGCTGTATGAAAACCATCACGGAAGAAAACTCTGCCAATCTTCAACAGATTTCCATCTTCATTGTGCTAAAAAGCAAAGCTGCTCCCTAGAGCCATGTCCAATCACACAGAGCCACCTCTAACAGCGAATGTCATTTAAAGATTAGCTCAGATAAAATTAAAGCGATCTCCTTCATCCCGACTTTCCGCTGGACGGTCTGCTGCTGCCCCGGTGTTCTAGCCAGTCTCTCTACACACATCGCACAACATCTAGCATGCTCTGGGACTGTACCTCTCACTCCCTTGTAGGTTTCCCTACAATCAAGGGTCCATTTTTCTTTCCACATTTATTACTTATAACCCCAAGTGTTCCAACTACATACAGTTTTCTCCCACTAGAAACTGTAATACTGTTAACATTTACATTCAGTGATATTGCTAAGAATGAAGACACTGGTGTGTTTCTGGGATTATTTAAATTAAGTATCCAAGAAATGATCTGTATTGGTTGAAAGCTCCGGGAGGCAGGGCATCCTCTCTACTTTATTCAGCAGCATTCAGCTGCCACACAGTACTCGAGCAACCATCCTTTAAAGTAAAGAAATGCAGGTCCATGATCACTTGGCCAAAAATCTCGTTAGAACTTGGCGTGTTTCAGTGAAGCATACAATACCCATATCCTACATTACAGAACTCTCGCTGAATCAGATATAGTGCTTGCAATGAAACATATGAATATCCAAATGGAATAAATGCCTCACTCCAATCGGGTCCAGCCAATTTTGTCAACATATGACCATGCCACAAACTTAAGAACAATTCTGGCCACCCACGGGACACACACTTGTAATCCCAGCACTCAGGAGGCTGAGGCGGGAAGGTCACCAAGTTTGAGGCCAAAGGCAACCTGAACAACTTAGCAAGACCCTGTCTCTAAATAAAAAAGGGGTCAGGGACGGGGCTCAGTAGGAGATCTAGTACCTGTCTAGCAGGCACAAGGCCCAGGTTCAATCCCTCAATAATGGGGGGAGGACTTTGTTTCTAGTGCTTTCAGACTTCTAAAATGCAGACGAGACTGTGAGTACTATTTCTGAATCTGAGTGCTGCCTGAGCAGCTGGTATGCCCACAGTTTGACTAGAAACCTCTAGAAACCTCTAGAAACCCTGGCCTACCCCAAGGGCAAGGCAAGAACCCCGCTCTTAGCTCAGTGGGTAGAGCGCTGCGCTGCAGTCTCTGAGGCCCTGAGTTCAACTCCCAGCACCGCAAAAATGGGAGAAGGGCCTGGCAATCCACTCCCAAGGCAATTCCAAAACAGCCATTGAAAACCCTATGAGGGTCGCTATGAGTCGGATACCGACTCCAGGGCACCTAACAACAACAGGGCAGAAAGCAGCCCCCTGCAGCCAACCAAACCCAGATCAGAAAGGGTGATGACAAGCCTGCACAAACCAAGGGGGGACACGACATCAGTGAGCAAGACAGACATACACGCCCTGCCCTTCGGAAATGCCTGCCAGGCACATCTATGGCTGCCCACAACAAGGGAGCCAGTGCCATACTCCTGACCCAGAGTAAGACGACAATGTGCCTGCGAAGCACTAACAGTTCATCAAGGAATAAAGAGAAACAAAAAACAGGGTGGACACCCTCACTAGTAACAAAAAAGTAAAATTAAAGCACCCTTCAAAAGACTTTTTTGCACTAATTAAAAAAGCAAATGTTTAAAGGAACATCACTGCAGTCAGATTGTAGTATAATTAAGTGTTTACGTAAATCCAAAACTCCCCCAGGACTGGGAATAACAGATTAATACAAAAATCATGTCTTAAAGGCAATGAAGAACTGTCAAATGAATGAGGACGGGAGGGCCTCAGACCCAGTTGGTAAGAGCAAGCTGCTTTTTTCCTGGACAGTTGTGGGCACAGGCAAGAGGCTGAGCAGACCACCAGCACTGGGAGACAGCAGCTGCAGACGCTGGGCAGCCCACAGCTGCAGTAACACTGTGACATGCGTGGTGTGAAGGATGTGGCAGTCGCCCGCAGACAGCATCTGCCGGATTCTGAAACTGTCAAAGCCAAAGAGCTAAACTAAAATTCCAAAAAGCAGACCTCAGGATGAAACGAAAATGAAGAGTTCAGAAGCCTCCAATTAAAAATGGTCTACAGAACAAAACCAGGTTCTGGGATGAAAGCCCAGAGGGAATCGGGATCACGACCTGGCCTTTACCCCCATCAATGTTGGTCAAGACTGAGGTGACCTAGACCAGCTCATACTCTACCTGCCTAGCAGAAGGAAGCCTCTTGCAGCGGAAGACACCACCTTCAGGAGCTTCTGCCAAGGCCAGCATCTAACTAGGCTATTACCAGGATGTCAAGAAACAGGACCATACGGCTAAATATCAAGAGACGGAAAGGGGGAAATAATCACAGCAACAACGGAAAACAGATCCTAACCCCCACCCAATCTAGATATTGGAATTAGTAAACCAGGACATTAAAACAAGTAATACATTCAAAAAGTAGAGGGGAAACGGAGGAAATAAATGAAAAGACAGCAGCTTTAATGAAAACCTGTAAAACAGAATTACAGAATATTCTACAACTGGAGCATCTAAAATTATCGCAATAAATGGTGCTGAAGGAGGTTAAACAAAGCATAAATCCTCACTTTTTAACTTGATGGTAAGTCAACAAAAAACATCCAGATTAAAGCCCAGAGACTTAAAAACAAAAAATGAAAAATACAGAGAAGACCGGTAAGAGACCTGTGCAATATGGTGTGACTGAAGGTCCAGAACAACACAGAAATTGTAGCAGACGCAGTTTGTGAAAAAATCTTGAATTATGGATTTTCTAAAAGTGATAGGAAAGTATCAACCAAGGATTTAATAAACTCCAAGAAGCTCAAGCAAGAAAAATACAAAGAAAATCATATCAGAGCACAACAGTTACGGTGCTAAAAACCAAAGAAAAAGAGAGAATCTGGGTGTAGCTGGTGGCAGTAGAGGAGGGTGAGGAGATGACACTGCCTTTGGGGGACAGCAGGCATTAACATCAGGGGTAACTTCAGGACCCCAACAACCCAAACTGGAAGGCAGTGAAGAAAATCTTGACGTGCTGAAAGATAACTGAAAATCTGTAACTGCATACACAGCAAGCAGATCCTCCAACATGAAGGAAAAACATTTCCAACAGAAATCAAGAATTCTGCATCAGCAGACTTTCACGGAAAGAAATACTAAAGGGGTTCTTCAGAGTAAAATGCAGAAAGCATTGAAAAGCAACTGTGCAGGGTAAAAGAGGGGAAGGGCTGTGAAGGTAAATAAATATTAGCCACACGGAGCAATTAAATGCAGCACTGTAATGTACAAAATATACAAAATGATATGAATGAAGCAACAATGCCAGAGGCAAAGTGAATAAATGAATGATGCTGTGGTCTCTAAGGAAACCAGAGACTTCTCCAGTAAGGAGATGATAAAAAAACACCTTAATATAAATGAACAGCATATTCAGTACTAAAGTATACATAATGTATGGCAAAAAACGCATCATGAACAAACTAATAGGGGTAAGTAACATTAGGGTATGTTCGATTAACCTGAAGGAAGGCAAAGAAAAAGAACAAAAAAGTAGGTCAAATAGAACTACGCGAGATGCCCTTCACACATTAGGACAGCCGCTATGAAACACAAAAACAGCAAGCAACAAGCATTGCTGAGAGTGCGGAGAGACGGGAAGCCTAGTGAATTGCTGCTGGGAAGGTGAAATGGCACAGCCAGAGCAGCAAACGAGACGGCAGGTGCTCAATTATTAAACACAGAATTACCACAAAACCCAGAAATTCTACCTCTGAGTGCACTCAAAAGAACTGAAAGCAGAGAGCCCAGGGCTGTGGTGCACACCTGTAATCCCAGCAACCCAGGAGGCTGAGGCAGGAGGATCCCAAGTTGAGGCCAGAGGCAGCCTGTGCAATTTTGTGAGAGCTTATCTCAGAATTTTAAAGTATTTAAAAAAGGGCTTAGGGTGTGGCTCAGTGGTGCAGTTTCCTGAGTTCAATGCCCTAGTACTGAAAAATACTAGCACTGAAAGCACAGATTTAACAAATGTGAACACTCATATTCACCACAGCACTGTTCACAACCGTCAAAAGGTGAAGGTAACCCAAACATCTACTCATGGAAGAACAAACCAAAACTGTGTAATATAATCTCTAATACACTATAGAATATAATGAAATACTATTTAGCCTTAAAAAAGAAAATTCTGATAATTCTATAACATGGATGAACATTGAAAACATTACACCAAGTGAAATAAGCCAGTCAATAAAGGGACATCAGTGTCTGACTCATAGTGACTCTACATGCAACAGGCAAAACACTGACAAGATTGGAAGCCACAGTGGTACAGCTGCATGCTATAAGTCAAAACCTGGCATGTCATTTTTTCAGTACAGAAAAGCTAATCCTAAAATAATAAATATTCAAAGTGTCACGAATAGTAAAAGTAATCTTGATGAACAAAGCAAGAAGAATTTTACTACCAGGTATCAAGACCTAGTATAAAGCCAAAATAATTTAAAAAGTGTAGAACTATTCAAGCAGAGGCAAATAATACAATGAATAGAATACAAAAAAAAATCTGTGAGAAAGACATATTCCTTATGGATTACTCTGGCTGCTAAAAAAATAAGAGTCCCCACCCACCCCCCCCCAAAAAAAAGAAAGAAAAAAAGAAAAACCTTATTTCTCCCTTTAAAATAACAGCCTCAACAGTTTTTCACTACAGCATCTGGCATCCAATCAAAAATTACAAGGTACAAGACATCTAAAAGGCAGGAACAACAAATAAGAAACCAAGAGAAAAAACGCACAACAAAAGCAGACCCTCAACTCACTTCCATATTACGGTTATGCTGCAGTGGTCTGAAATGGCCCAGAGGTGCATGAGTTACAGGCTTAGTCCCTGAATTGGTGACATTAAGCTGGGAAGGGGGATGCGGGGGGGGGGGGGGGGGTCCTGCCCTTAAAGGGGACTGTGCGATTAAGGTCTCTTGCTTCCCTGACTAAAGGATGACTGTCCTCTTCTGTCATGCACTCTGGCCATGATGTGCTGGGCTGCCACAGATCCAAAGCACCAGAGCTGACACCTCCACAACTGTGAGCCAAAAGAAATCTTTTCTCAGTGGGTTTATCTCAGGTATTTTGTTACACTGAAAAGTGAATAACACAAGTTACAAGACAGAGACTTTATGAGAATGTATTTATGAAAATGGGAAGTTGGATATGTCAAAGCCCTGAAATCCATTTTAAAATTTCAAAACATAAATTCTGAAATACAAAATACAATAATTGTAATTAAAAATTCAGTAGATAACTTTAATAGATTACACACTGAAGAACAGTGAATTCGTGAACAGGAATATAAGTCAACAGAAAACATTCAAATTGGCATACAGAGCAAAAAAGACAAAATAGAGAAGGGAGAGTAAAAAGTAAAGGACATAGTGACAATATCTAACATATGTAAATACCAAGTGTCAAAAGGAGAGAGACAATGATACAAACAAGGATCTGAAGAGTAGGTAAGAATTCTAAAGCTAACAAAAGATGCCAACTTATAAATTCAAGAAATTACATACTTAAAGCAGTTGCTAAATACAAAGAATGTTAGGCACATCATAATAAAACTCCTGAAAACAAAATATGAAAAGAAAGATCCAAAAGCAGATGAAGGAAAAAAGTACTCTAAGAAAGAAAATAATAAGACCAATGGAAGACTCTGAAGGAATGAAGGACATCAAAAGATAATGTAATGACATCGTTAGAGTAGTGGAAGAAAAAACTAGCAGTTTAGAATTAAAAATGAAAAATGTTTAAAGTAGTAATAATCCTAATGTGTTTCAAGTTAAAAATATATGTTTTTTCCCTTAGGTGCTGTTAGGTCAGGTCCAACTCATAGCCACTGTCATAAGGTTTTCGATGGCTGACTGTTTCAGGATTGTTTCAGGAATGGATTGCCACATCCTTCTCCCATTTTTGTGGTACTGGGGATAGAACTAGGGTCCTCAGAAAATGCAGAGCAGTGCTCTACCAACTGAGCTAAACCCTAGACCAAAATATATGTATGCATAGACACACACACACGTTACATATATATGTGTATATATATGTGTGTGTACATATATATAAAAGATGTAAAACGTATAATACTATCACAAACAAAGAGTGGTTAATGAAGTTAGGATTATGCGATTTCAGAAGTGGCAAAACAAGATAGACTATAAAAAATGAAGGATGCATAGAGTAATATGTAAGGTAATAACTAAAAGGAAAATTTTTTAATTTATAAATACAGCTAAGAGCATTTTTATTTTTACTTGTTGTTGTTGTTTGTTTTGTGGTGGACCTCACACATAATTTGCAATTGCTCTATCACTGGACTGCATCCCCAGCCTACTTTTTATTTTTTCTTTTTGCAGCAGGGTCTCTCTAAGTTTCCTAGGCTGCCTCAGCCTTTTGAGTTGCTGGGATTAGAGGCATGCACCACCAGGGCCTGACTGGCTAATAGCATTGAAAAGATACTTACACAAGATAAGAGAATAAAAACAAGCATGACAAACATAAACCACGTGGCAAGATGACTAAATCAGGGATGAGATAATTTACAGATCTAAATAAACAGAGATGCAACATGTTTACAGAGGAGAACTACAAAATAAAAGCACAATGAGGTAACACCAATGCTTATAATTAAAAAGGCTGATAATATCAAGGAACATAGTAACACTTAACTGTAAAACCTGACAAGTAAGATGGTGAGCCTTACTACGGAGTATACAGATCATACAGGTAGAAAGGACAAGATCAAGAAAGTTTGTGGATGTTATGGTCCTAGTCCATTTGAGCTGCTATCATGAAATAGCAGGAACTGGTTAATAAAAAACAGAAACTTATTTCTGACAGTTCTGGAGCTGGAAAGTCTAAGATCAAGGCACCAAGAGTTTCAGTATCTGGTTGTTTGTAAACACTGCCTTCTCACAATATCCGCATATGGTGACCAGGATGAGGCAGCTCTGTGAGGGCTCTGTTAAAGGCACTGGTCCCAATACTGGGGCTGGGGTTTAGCTCAGTTGGTAGAATGTGGCTCTGCACTCGCTGAGGACCTGGGTTCAATCCCCAGTATTGCAAAAATGGGAGAAGGACATGGCAATCCACTCCTAAAGCAATCCTGAAACAATCCGCCATTGAAAGCCCTATGCCACTGAAAGCCCTATGAAGGTCGCTATGAGTCGGACTCAACTCAAGGGGACCTAACAACAATCCCAATATTCCCCCCAAGTGTCTGTCAGCTTGTTGTGCTGTGGGGGCTTGCATGTTGCTCTGATGCTAAAAACTATGCCACTGATTTTTCAGATACCAGCAGGGCCACCCATAATGGACAAGTTTCAGTTGAACTTCCAGACCAAAACAATTAGTCATTGAAAACCCTATGAATAGCAGAGAAGCACTGTCAAATACAGTGCTAGAGAATGAGCCCCTCAGAGTGAAGGCATAAAACAAATGAAGGGGAAAGCGTTGCCTCCTTAGAGTCAAACTTAATGACAGGAATGGAGTAAGGCCCCAGGGACCTCCACCTGCTGATGTGGCACAACTCCAAATAAGAAGAAATGCAATGGCTCCAACAATGGGCTCAAATACAAAAAGATAACGTACATGGCACAGTGTACGGTAGTGTTTCATTCTGTTGTACACAGGGTCACTATGAGTTGGACCTGACTTGTCAGCATCTAACAACAATCCCAATACTGAAGGGTCTGCCTTCATAACCTAATCACCTCCCAAAGGCCCCAGTGGGTATGGAGAGATGCAGTAGGGTAAGCTGACAAGGTTGTGGTTTGGAGGACAGTGCCCTGGCTCAGGATGAGAACACAGGACGGCAGGCCAGGGGCAAAGACAGTAACTTTTTGTAAATGAGACAGAGCTACTGAGACAGGACCACCCTTGAAAAGCTGCCCAAAAGGCAAGCAGACTAGGCGAGAGCAGCGGGCATATCGGAGTACGTGAGGGAGGACGGAAGTGAGAAGAGGTATCAGCCAAAGACGGGAAGGTGAGAATTTGAGGATGAGATGAAGAGACTAAACAGGTGAAGGAGGAACAAAGAAAGCAGCAGGAAAATAGAAAAAAGCGCATGTCACAGAAAGTCGAGAACAGACTTTACACAGGGTGAACAGTTTCAAATGAAGCACAAAGGTCAAGTAAAGCCCAAAGTGCAAACCGATCTACTGAGTTTGGCAAGAGAGAGAATGACCTCACTAAAACAACTGCAATGGAAAGATACAAACGGAAACTAGCTGCGGGGACATGAAAGGCAAAGAAGTAGCAAGTGAACCATTATCATGCTACATCATGGTGTGTGTCTGTTTGGGCATTTTGAGACAGGGTCTTGCCACACAGCCCAGGCTGGCCTGGAACTCCTGATTGTCTGCCTCAGCCTCCCGAGTGCTGGGCTCACAGGTGTGCACCACCATGCCCACTGTACTGTTTGGGGTTAACATGTTTCCCCACAAGCCTGTTAGTTCCTTGATGGCGGAAAAGACAGGCTATGTTGTGCAGGATCTAGAAGAGTGCCTGGCACAAGACTGTTTTCTCTTTTTTGTTCTCTGCTAAAAAAAACCCACACACTTATTTGCCATAATTTTAACATTATACAATTCACGAAATTAAGAAATCAAAGGAAGAGAAACAAAGCCAAGTTCATAAGTTAAACGGGGGGAGGGGAAAAATTTTAACAGAAACATTTTCCAAAAAAACATCATTATAGCAAGTTAGTGGTGAGAGAGCCAAAAATGAACATAGAAACAGATCGGACAATGTAAGTGACTCAAACCACATGCTAATGATCCTGGGTTTTATTCTAAGTCCAGCAAAAAGCCACCAAAGGAGTGTAAGAGAGACAGTTACAAAATGCCATTCAATTTACCTTCTTTCTGGGGTGGGGGTACTGGATATTGAACCTAAGGCCTCAAATGCATCAAGTGCCAGTTCTACCACTGACTACACCCCCACCTCCCAACTTCCATTCTTGTGTTTTGTTTGTCTTCCTGAGGCAGGTTCTGGCTACGGAGCCCAGGCTGGTCTGGAACTCATGATCCTTCTGCCTCAGCCTCCCACATACTGGGACTGTTGTTGTTGTCATTGCTAAGTGCTGTTGAGTCTTATCATGGTGACGCTCACAGGGTTTTCAACAGCTGATTGTTTCAGGATTGTTTTGGGTGTGGATTGCAGCATCCTTCTCCCATTTTTGCGTTGCTGGGGCTCAAACCCTGGTCCTCAAAGAGTGTGGAGCAGCGCTCTATCAACTGAGCTAAACCCCAGCCCCCTGGGATGAAAGGTTCCAAAACAGGTAGAATGGAAGAAGAGCAGCTCCAAACTGTCAAGACCAGCCTGCAGATGACAAGTGATAACTTGGAAAATGGCAGAAGAGTCACAGAAAATAGCCAAGTAAAGGATCTACATACACTGCACCCTAGCTCTTGGACATCACGTACGTCCAGTTCTCTTATGTCTCTCCATTGTTGATACTGTCAGTTGAACTGAAGGCAACAGTTCTTTGAGACGGTGACTGTAAACACAGATGAAACTAAGCTAAATTTACCCTCTGATCCAGTAATCCTGCCTCTAGGACTTCACGTGAGGTCACATTACAAACGAGAAACAGTATACGCAGAAGGTGATTGCTGAGGTATGATATGTGCTATCAAGAGGCTGAAAACCAGCAAGTGCCCATTAGTAAGATCACCCCAGGATCAGAGATGTCAGCCACACTGTAGAGTACTGCAACTACACAATGGGAAGAGGAATCCCCATGAGCCAGAGTAACCCCAGGCTCACCATCTAACAGGATAAATGAGAGGTGAACAGAAGATGCTACCTTTTGTGTAAGGAGGAGGTGGGGTGAACATAAAGGGAGATTATGCATTTATTTTTAAAGAGAAAACACAAAGTAAACCAGAAGGGAGTAAAAACGGTTACCTATAGGGATAAGCAGGAGCAAGAATGGAAATGAATTATGGTTTTTACATTCTTGTGATTTTGAACCATGTAAATGCTTTGTGTATTCCTAAAACAAAACTAAAGAGAAAAAAGTAAATACAAAAAAAGGAAATACTAATATTTAACACATAAACTGTATATCAAACCAATGTCACTACACAGAAGAGTCAAGTAACTTCTGAGGAAAGTTCACCCCAAAGGAATTAATCCTGTGAGAGCAAAAGGAACCACGAAGGAAGCTTGAACTTTTACTTCATCAGGCTCATTGTGGGGATGCATAAATGCAGGAACCCTAAAACAAGTTTATGTATGTTATAGGGCAAAGCAAATGAGGAAACACGGATGCTATGAAGAACTCATCCTGACGAGGGAGATCCGAATACAGACTGAGGAAAGCTGAGGAGGAATCCTGTGATAACGAACCTCAATTCCATTTATTAGGGTACAGCACCAGCATCCACTGAACCCAATTTTAGTTTTTTAGTTTGTCTTCAACAGTGAATTCTACTGATGTGCGAGGCCTGACATTTCGTTCTAGTTGGAGCCAACAACCACCAACTACATTTCATGACCTTTATTCCTTCTTAGAGGTCTTCCAAAGAGAAAAATGAAAGTTGTTCCGGTAAGAAATAAAGGAATACACTGGGTGCCATGGCGCTCACCCTTAATCCCAGCCATTCAAGAGGCTGAGGCAGGAGGATGGTGAGTTTGAGGCCAGAGGTAGCCTGTGTAATTTAGCAAGATCCTGACTCAAAATAAAAAGTTAAAAGGGGTTGGGGTGTAGCTCAATGGTGGAGGGCCTGCCTAGGAGGCAGGAACCCTGAGTTCAAATCCCCAGAACTGGGGGGGAAAAAAACTAAAACTAATTTTATTTTTGCATTTGCCATATGGATAAAAGAGATATCTTTCTAAGACACACTAGGGACCCTAAATGCCGTGGCTTGAATATGGTCTGTCCCCTGCAAGGTCATGTGCTGAAAGCTGAGTCAGTCCCCGGGGTGGCAGACAGAGGCAGCCTCACCTTCCAGCAAAGAGGAAGGAGGGCCGGCGGAAATACCTGGGTCCTGGAGGTTCCACCCTCGTGGATGGCTCAATGCTGCCTTGTAAGATCCGGTTATTAAAAAGCAAGGCCCTTCCACACTTTCGACGTGACTACTTTGCTTCTTAGGTATAACATCAAAAGCATGAGCAACAGAAGAAAACAAAAGAGAGACACTGAACTCCATTAAAATTAAAAACCTGTGTGCATCAAACGACATTATCAAGAAAGTGAAATGAAATCTAAGGGATGGGAGAAAATGTTGTAAATCACATACCAGCATTTAATATCCAGATACACAGACCTCTTACAACTCAATAACAAAATGACAAACCAATCAACAAATGCGCAAAGGACTTCAGTAGAAATTTCTCCAAGATGATACACAAATGGCCCATAAGCACTTGAGAAGATGTGCAAAATCCTTAGTTTCTAGGAAAATGGAAATCAAAAAGCAAGCACAGTGAGGTATCTCTCAGACCTACTAAGATGGCCACTATCAATAATGTTGTTGTTAGGTGCTGTCAAGGCCACTCCTACTCACAGGGACCCTAGTAGGATTTTCAATGGCTGACTGCAGCAGGATTGTTTCAAAAGTGGATCGCCACATCCTTCTCCTGTCTTTGCCTTGCTGGGGATCTAACTCAAGGCCTCAGAGAGAGCAGGAAGATACTGTTTATGGTTACAAAGAGGCTCAACTGTTTGTGGTTACAAAGTTTCTACTTAGAGAAAAGAAAAAGTTTTGGAAACAATGGTGATGGTTACATAATAGTGAATGTAATGGACATCACCTAAATACACAATTAAAAATGGTGAGTTTGATCCTAAACACCGAAAAAATAAGTACAGGATAAAATGGCAAGTTTTGTTTTATATACATTTTACCAAAAGGGCTTATCTTTATTATCTTTGTAAGTTCTAGAGAAGACCACACCAGTGTACAAAGAACCGCACACACCAAACACAGTGGATGTGGAACAGCTAAGCTGACCTGACTGAGGGAGGGAAAGAATCAATGAATGACCACCATATAGGAAAGAACACAGAGGACACAGGATAGTCCAACCCAGGTTCAACTGCAAGGACTTCATAATGCCATGACTTGCGCCCAGAACCTAGACCATCCTCTTCTAAAATGACATGTGGCAGTATTCTTAAACTTTTTAAGATTTTTGTGCACCAAAATTTATTTAATGCAAAGAGGATTGCTATGTTTATTATATTATTATATTTTTGAATAAAGCTGTTTTTCAATATCCCTTATTCTTTTTTGTTGTTTGAATTTTCATTTGTTTTTTGTTTGTTTTATTTTTATTGTTTGTTGACATGGTCTCTCTATGTACCTCAGGCTGGCCTTGAGCTCATGACCCTCCTGCCTCAGTCTCCCAAGTGCTAAGGTCACAGGGGCGTGCCACCATGCCCAGCTCACTATGTTTTATTCTTAGTTTTGCAAAATTGTAAAAATTTACTTAAAAATACATAAAGTCACAAGAATCCTTTGGCCTCAGATAGTGAATAGTGGGTACTACTTTTCCTGGCACACTGAAGGCTAATACACTTCCTAACACTGTCCAGGCAAAGGGTCTTGAAGTAATGCCTCACTAGCAATTAGCACTACATGGGTCCAGACCTCGGTTTCCCCCCAATTTTCATCAAAAACAGGGTTCTCTCAAAAAACACTCCAATTCACAATCCAGACAGGGAAACGACGGGACGCTTGAGACATCTCCTGCCAGAGACAGGGTAGTGATCACACAGTGTCGAGCCACAGGGAAACGCATAACCACGCTGGCTCGCAGGGGCTTGCTCACTGCCACATAGCGGACAATGAGAGTATCTGAAGGAACTAAGACATAAGTGTGCTTGTACTACACGAGGGTGGCCACCACAAAGGCTCTTATTTACCGCAACATGCCAGTTGACCAATATTGATAGTCAGGAAATCACTCATGTGCAAGCACCACTATAACAACTGATGTAGGCACAGATGGTCCATCGTGAAAGACTGTGGGGAACAATGTTCACACCGTCCTCAAGCATCATCAGCATTACCATTTGAAGCCCTTATTCCCTAGACAAGGGAAAAGGCACCTCTGTGGCAGAAAAAACTTGGAAAACACAGCCTTACATATGTGGTCGGCAAAGCCACGATGGACTCCTGTTCCAACACAGCGGAAGTCATCACCACTGGGGGTTTTGTCAAATTATTTAACTTGGGTTTTTTCAGGATTGTGATTAGCAGACGTCTCTAAACTGTGGGACACTTACAAGGAAGCAGACTTGACCTCTTCAAAAAGATCAACGTCAGCTAGGCTCAGTGGCTCACACCCAGAGTCCCAGCCACTCTGGAAGCAAGGGCAGAAAGATTACAGGTTCGAGGCCAGAGGCAGCCTGCACAACTTAGTGAGACCCTGTCTCAAGATAAAAAGTAAAAAATGGGCTGAGGGTGCAGCCCAGTGGTAGAGCACTTATAAATTGTGTGCAAAGCCCCAGCTCAACCCCAAGTACCCCCCCACACACACAAAAGCCAACCTCATAGACAAGAGATAGCAGGAAGATTATTATTTTACATGAAGGGAGACAAAAGTAATAATATAGCCAAATGTCATGGTGATTTCTGACTGAAGCTTGGATTGAAAAAGAGAGTTATGAAGGACAATTTTAGAAAAAGTGAGGAAATTTTAATTTATGTTAATGTTAACTTCTTAGGTCTGAAAGACACATGATTAGACAGGAGAATGACCTTGTTCTAAAATAACGCGGGCTTATTAGAGATGTGGTAGCTGCGATTTATTTTCAAATGGTTCACAGGAACAAAAAGGAAGAGAAAGGAAAGGTAAGGGGGGCAAAATACTAGCTGATGACTGCAAACAAAGAGGTCTGCATCATCACCCTTTCTCAGGTCTTCTGTGGTTGTATAATTTTGTCAAGGTAAACAGCATGAGTTCAGGAGGAAGACTGCCTTATGACACGCGGAGGGGTGACACTCGCCCACCTTAGAAGTCAGCAAGCGATGCAAGATGAGCCTCTCAAACCCAGAGGATAGCTGCAGGCT
The DNA here is from genome assembly GCA_007922755.1 of Pedetes capensis. Lineage (NCBI taxonomy): Eukaryota > Metazoa > Chordata > Mammalia > Rodentia > Pedetidae > Pedetes > Pedetes capensis. The sequence goes on from VMDO01015604.1 coordinate 43,462, forward strand.
GAGGAGCAAATCAAGCAACTGCAACTGAAGTCCAGACCCCATGGCCCTCCATCCCCCCCCCCCCCCCCACCAAGTTTAGAGCCTGCTCATGGATTTGGAGCACTCCAGGGACACACAACACAATGAAAACGGGGCTGTTCCCTCCTTGAAAAACTGTATTACATTTATGACCAACTTCCAAAAAACTGGAACCAAACTTACCTTTTCTCCTGGCTCAGGAATGGCATGACAGGACACTCACAACAATAATGACAAGCTGTCCTAAAAGAATTCTTGTGAGTTCTGAAATCTAACCTGCCCACCAGATGAAATGTACCTTAGGCTATGCAAGCAAACATACTCTTCTAAGTCTGCCCTTCTTAAAAACGGAGGGGGGAAGAAAGAACTCCAACACTGGAAACATCAAATATCCTCTTTATGAATTTGATATATTACCATAATTAGTTTAGAAAAGCATTTTCTAAAATTCAATACCCACTCACAAAAACCTCTTAGTAAAATAAGACCATAAGGAAACTTCCTTTCCCTGATAAAAAGTAAATATGACAAATACCCACCGAAAACATCACCCTTGGTGAATTTATGAAAGTTTTCCAGACACCCACTCACTCCACCACCTCTATGCAGTCTCGCACTAGAGATGCTAGCCAGTGCCAAAGGCAGGAAAAAGATACAAAAAGCAGGAGTGGAACAGATAAAGTAAGTTAATCTTGAGAAACCACAAAGAAACTTCCACTACTGGGTATCAAGGTAACTCATGAAGCCACAATGATGAAGAGAGAGCAGCATTCTGGAAGGAACAGACATGCCAACAGGACAGTGGAGACATAAATCCATACACACAGCCACCTGACTAATGGCCAATGTGGTGAGGCAGTGGAAACACCACAATCATTCCAATAAATGGTGATGGGGCAAACTAAATGCCCACATAAGCAGTAACCAGGCTCCTTATCACCAGAATGTCCAGCAAACGTGAAAAGCAAAGACAATACTAAAAGGCGTTCAGGACGCGAAGCAGCTGGACCTTTCACTGCCCCCAGGAGTGTAAACTGGTACAACCACTTTGGAAAACCATGTAGACAGAGCTGAAGACACAAATCTTCCACGAAAAATACCCAGGCAAAAACAAGAAATAATCCTAACCGTACAAATGAAAATTAAGGACATTAATAAAGATTCTAACACCAAATCTGTAAGCATCTATCACAATGCCTGGCACAGATGGAATTTAGTCCATGTATGATGGATGTAATCCTGGGAGAAGGGCCTAGCAATCCACTCCCAAGGCAATCCCGAAATACTCAGCCATTGAAAACCCTATGAGGGTCGCTATGAGTCGGATACCGACTCAACGGCACCTAACAACAACAAATGATGTAATCCAATCCCTCCCTTTATTACATATGTGTAATAAATGGATACCTGTAACTTAGGATCAGTCTCAAAACACATTCCACTGGCTCCTCGCCTCACAAAAATAAAGCCCAAAGCCCTGACAGCGACCTAGCACTGCTGTCAGCCTGACTCACTCTCATCTGTTCTCATTGACTGGAAAGCTCCTCTCCAGAAGGCCCACCACACAGCCAAACTCACTCCCACTACTTTGTTTCTGCACAAATGAAACCAAGGCACAGGCCCCCTAAGTGGGGTGGGTAAAAGGCATTCCTGTGCCTCCCCCACCTCACTACCACTTATCATCCACTACCCCATGCCCACTGCACATCTTCAGCACCAGGGCCATCTCCACGAAAGTAAGGGCTTTTTCTGGGCACCTCAGAGAATACGCAGCATGCAGCAGACATTCAATCAGCATTTGCCAATCACATCCTATGACTTGGATTCCAGCAACTGGAGTATGTGGCTGACAGAATCCCTTACTATCGGAAGTTTAGTTTATCACAGCAAATTCGAAAACCCTCCATTAGGTTAAATTAGCCATTCTGCTGTAGAAAAATCTAAAATATTTATTTCTAATGCATTTAATTCCCCAAGGTTCTATTATCAGGAAATGTAAACTATTTCAAATTCCAAGTGAGAATCACATAAGGCATTCAATAATAAACAAATCATCCTAATGAGTTTTCTAATCTTACTATTATCCTGCAAATAAATACATGAAAACCATACCACACACCACTTTTTCCCTACCACAACAAAAATCTCAGCAGTTCTGCCACTAAAAGTAAATAATATCTGGAATTATAAAAGAAAGATATTCCAGAAATATGGTCTTAGCCAAGAAACTAGATTTTCAGCATAACTCAATTTCAAGATAGAATCAGATTTAACGAGATCTTAGTACAAGGAAACTGCCTGGAACAGCCAAGATAATCCTGAACAGTCCTAGATCATACACTTTATGGCATAGGCCGCAGTCAACACAGGATCCTAAGTAGCTCACATTTTTCTACCAACTCTTTTACTGCTACTGGAAAAATCAGATCTACTTATAAAAGACAATCTCAGTTTCCTGATTTTGTCAAAGAATTTAAGATTAAACAAAACCACTGAAAGTTAAAAGAAAGGAAAGAAAGGAAAAGGAAACCAACTAGGGGATATCTGAGTAATTTATATGGGCTCTGGAGTAACTAAGAAATAAACCTGCCTAACTGGTGTTCAAACCGCTAAGAGTCATTTTTCAAGCTCAGAAAGTGTTTAGCAATTAAAGATACAACATCCCAGTTTGCATAAATATTAAGGTAAGCCTTATAGAAATCCTTTATTGAAAAACTAAAATCTCAGGCAACTTCACTACTTTTAATTGTGCTTTTAAAACAGTGGTGTGCTTTCTACATAAACTAAATATATATGAACACATAAACATAACTGGAACCATGCCATACATACTGTTCCGGAGTTTTTAATGCCTGCATAATAGTTCATCTGATGTTATCATGTTTATTTAACCTATCCTCTAACAATGGACTTTTAGTTCTTTCCATTATTATAAACAAACCCACAAGAAACTTCTTAGCTATCTTTTTGCTAGACCAAAAAAGGAATACACCAAAGCTTTAACTAAAAAAAAAGGTTTGTTGAAAATGTTTCAACACTGACCCTACAGATGAAAGTGAAAATGATGTTGAAATACTTGATTCTGTCTGGCATGGTGGTGCACACCTGTGATCCAGAGGCAGGGTAGGCGCAGGCAGAAGGATCCCAAGTTCAAGGCAAGCAGCAGCCTGCACAACTTCGCAAGACCCTGACTCAAGATAAAAGTGAAAAATGGGCTGGGAGTGCAGCTTAGAGGGAGAGCACTTGCAAAGCATGTGTGAGGGCCTGGGTTTGAACCCCAAGTATCCAAAAAAAAAAAAAAAAAAAGAAAAGAAAAGAAAAAAGAAACCTTGCTTCTGTTGGCTCCCTTCAGCTGTCTCTCACTGGAGTTGTGGTTCTTTCATGGTCCTCTTTGTCTTCTCAGGTTGCCAATTTCTTATCCTTTTTAGTCAATGCTCCAGTGGGAAAACAAGGAAAAAACAGGGAGATCAAAGTAAACTTGTTATACTCCTTAGATTAAAAAAAAAGAAAAAAAAAAGAAAACGGAACAGCAAAACCACCTTATGAGCAACATTTAAACCACATTCTCTAACATCCCTTCTCAACCTATGTTCCCAGAGAAAATTACATCCTAAGCTAAGGCCATCCTATGTAATGACTTCATTTCTGTCTTCTGTATTCAGAGCCAGGGAAGTAGGCATCATCACCAAAACTGAGGAAAGTCATTCAGTTCATTTTCTCACCAAAACTGAGAAACAGTCACTCAAATCATTCTCTTCAGGGAGCCCACGTAGGGAGAGGCCAAGAGCTAAAGCAACATGACTTACTTACATAAAGGAACACCAACTGCCACACTAATATAAAGCTATGACATTTTCCCTTCCTACACTCAGAATGCCACCAGCCTTCTACGTTAGAGTCGACTGTACTACTACAACTGGGTTAGTTTTAAAGCCTAAAGTGCCTAGCAAAAACTTTTAATTTGCTATTTACTAGGTAAAGCTTTCCTGTATGAACTCTAATTAAAACATAGCTGTCTTATCAGCATATTTTGTGGCCTTACAGGTTTCTGGTCCACTGACGCAGATCCTTTTATGTAATAAATTGTTGTTAGGTGCCATCTAGTCGTCTCTGACTCACAGGAACCCTTCATAAGGTTTTCAGTGGCTGATTTTTTCAGGATTGTTCTGGGAGTGGACTGCCAGGATATCCTATTTACTGGGTGGTTCTCATGAACTGGGAATAATTCTACATACCCAAGACAGACATGCATACTTATTTTATGTACCAAATTAACACAGGACAGACAATTATCCATATCCACTGAAAAGTCATTCCAACTCCCAATGGACAGTAACCCCAAGGACAGTTACTTTCCTCAAGTGTAACTGGACACTAACCTTACCAGCAAGCTGTTCAGAGCACCCAAAAAAATCCCTCGTATTTCAGCCATGGTAACATCAGAATAAAACCAAGGACCTCTCTTTCAAAGATGTCAAATGAAAGAAAACTTATTGATCAGCATCATGCACATATTATGAAGGAGGCAAAAGCAATCCACGCTAGACTAAAAGCAATGGAAACTGTCTTGAGTTTCTGTTTCACTTTTTCAGAGCATAAAACGTAATTAGTTCTGCCAAAAAGTTAGAAAGTTTCAAAACAGACTCTTTTCTTTCTTCTTTCCTTGTCTATTTTTCTCTTTAAAAAAAATAAAATGCATTAATGTCTTGTGACTTAAATACAGAAACTGAGTGAATTTTTAAACCCTCATCTTGAAGCCACAAATTTAAAACCCAGCAGTTGTATATAAGATCAGGGAAAAATGGCTCACAAAAAGCAATATAATGAAAAAAATAATTTAAGCCCACAGAACAAAGCAGGAAACATTCCCATGCTCATCAACAGGTGACTTCCAAACAAAGCAGGACTTTTTAAAGTTCTATGGAAACCTTCAGCTAGTTGAGCTGGGTACACTTGGGTGACTGCGTAAGTTTCATGGAAAAAAACTGGGATGCTCAAATCATAGGTTAAAAGCAACTTCCTAATCCTTTTCCATCCATGATTCTATGACACAGAACATTTTAATTAGATGAAATGTTGCTTTTCAAAGTAAGGACTAGGACACGCTTCGGGAGATGGAAAATCAGCCTGCAAATGCTCAGAATACATGGGAAATTTCTCCATCTAACAGAACTGTGCATCTTCAGGGGAATCCACCTCCTCACGAAAACCCCACCAGCAAACGCGGGGCACTTCCGCTCCTTCCCTGGCGTGCGCACGCCCTCCCTGCGGGGTTAAAATCCCGAAAACCCGCGCTCTGCCCTGTAAAACATTAGAGCCGCGCGGAGGACTGCGCAGGAGGCCATCACCGCGCAGCACCGCGAGTCGCGCGGCCCCCGCCACCCCCATGCCGCACGCTACAGCCACGCTGGGGCAGCGCACGCGCCGACGGGGGGGCGCTTCCGCCCCAGGGCGCCCCGCGCCCGGGTCAAAGGCTCCCGACCGACAACACGAGCACGTGACGGAAGTTCCTGGCGGGCGGGCGGCCCGTTACCTTTTCCTGCTCCTGGCGGAGCCGCTCCACCTCCGGCGCGCGCAGGGGCGCGGCAGCGGCGGCCTCGGGGCGGCCCGGGGGCTCCATGGGCTCCATGGGCTCCATGCCGCGCCGGGCTCAGCGCGGCGCGCGAGTCCTGAACAAGTGTTTGCGGGGGCGGCGCGGCCCGCGACTGCCCGATGCCCGCGCGCTTGTCCTCATGCGCCGCGCGCCCCGCGCCGAGGAGGCCGCGCCCGCCTTCGCCGCTGCCGAGGGCGCCGCTGCTCGCGTCCGGGCTGCCCGCGGCCGCATCTCACACGCGCATGCCGCGCCCCGCCGCCGCCGGCTCCGATGCAGGCCGGGCGCCCGCGCGAGGATCCTCTGCCGCGGCCGGGCCCAGCCAGGCGTTCCGCGGCGGCCGCGCCTCCCTCGCCAGGCCCCGCCCCGCGCCCCGCCCCGCGCGGCACGCCGGGAAGAGCGCGCGCGCAGCCCCGCCCCCGAGACCACGTGGTGCGGAAGTGGGGCGGGGGCGGGGCCGGCCTGCTGCGGGGCAGTGCAGCGCTGACTTCCCTCCGGACGCTTCCACTCCAGCGGGCGTCCTCGCCGCCGGCGTTCCGCGCCATGAGCGGCGGTAACGCCGAGTTGCTCGGCGCTGCCCCTGGCGGTGGGAGCCTGACTCGTGAGCTGCGGCTGTTTCGTGCGGTCCAGTCCTGTAGGACTTACAGCGACCCTGCGTACAACAGGCGAAACATTATTGTCAGTGCTTTTCTGCTGTTCATAGGGTTGTCAATGGCGGAGTGATTTTTGGAAGTGGGATGCCCGGTCCATCTCCCAAGCCTAGAGCATCTGGTGTTCCCAGACGGTCTCCCATCCAAGGACTAACCAGGCCCGACCCTGCTTAGCTTCCGAGATCTGACGGGATCGGAAGCCACAGTGCTACGGCTGTCTCATAAGCACATTTAATTTCAGGAAATTCAGCTCTTTCCCATACCTTTTTAATGAATTAAGATATGCAGTTGTATTTTGCATGTGCTTTAATTACCGCACAATTAGAACTTTTCCTTATATTCGTTGAGCTGTTGCACCATTATTACCATGTTACTATTCCTGTTGCCTGCAGCCGTAGCCCTATGGCTTCTGATCCTGTCAGATCTCGGATGCTAAGCAGGGTCGGGCCTGGTTAGTACTTGGACCGCCTGGGAACACCAGGTGCTGTAGGCTTGGGAGAAGCACCGGCAACCCACTACAAAAATCACTCCGCCACTGAAAATCCCATGAGTAACAGAGCAGCACCGACAATAGTGTTTCGCCTCTTGTACATAGGGTAGCTATGAGTCGGACACTGCCTCCACAGCACCTAACAACAACTGAAAGACAAATTCTATAATTCTGCTTCATTTTCTGACTTGTCTTGAAATTCATTTTGAAAGACCCCACCTAGAACTGCAGCTGCCAAAAGAGATAAAATGATCTCGTGGGAACAGAAAACTTGTGGTTATGCACTTGGGGCCCGTTGGCGGGATGGAAAGTCCCCTATCAGATTTGGCAATAACCGACACTATCCTCACCCCGACCCATGGCTTACTTTTGAAACAACCAACCAGGACCCTGTAACCA